>JBBBDQ010001733.1:1055000-1147500 GCA_037127315.1 Ascarosepion bandense
GACCAAGTTTGATATAGCTTAAGCAGTGATCATATGAGAACCAGTGCTTCAATCTTAATCTGTAAGCACGTGTGTTCCGAGAAATTTCACCTCTCTCTTTTTGATTCTAAATATAAGCATCCATTTTCATTTTCTGTTTTCCTTAAAACTTCTTCATTACTCGGTTGCTTTGTTTATGGTATTTTCCAATTATTTGAATTGTGTGCAGAAATCAACATGTAACTGATGTAGTGACAGTAAATATATTTTAGTAATGGTCAAGAGATGAATTTTGCTTTTTAAAGTAAAAAATATCCAAAGGAAGCATGAAACAAAAGCATTTTTAAATGTATTAGCAATCTGATCTCCCTACTTATGATATATTATTTTGCTATGGTAACAGGAAACATGTTTGCTTATTATTAACAACATAAAATTTTGTTCAGTCAGTTAAGTGCCATACGTGATACATGCTTTTGGCGATCATGTCTCGAAAGACACATGACTGACTGGGCAGAAGATTATCCCGCAGTAGGTTGCCATTGCTTTCTGTGGTAGACTGGTTGCCAGCCAAGGCTATAGAACCTAATCTGTTTTATTATTTAACTTATAACTGGAGGGAAACGACGGATTAATATCTTTCTCAAGGGTATTTGTGCATAAGTGAATGCAAGGAATTCAACTGGAATCCGAACTTGACTCTCGATTTCTCATTCCTAGCTAATGTCCACTGCACCCAAACACACTTCTTGTTAGGCAGTCTAATCTGTTCTTACTGATTGGCTGATTTGTTTTTATGGTTTATCACCACTTTGTTTTTGTATTTCTGTTTTTTTACAATAATGTTTACTCTGTACAAGGCCCAAGGACCACTCAAGGTAGGGGTTTTCAGAGGTAAGAGGTACAGTTTACTGAGATATGTGGAGAAGATAATAGTTAACACTAGCCTTCAACAGGTTCAGATTGTAGGAATCAAGGAAGAACCTCTTGGGAGTTCATTCCATAAAGAAGGAGTTCATTGGAAGAAATTGTTGGAACTGGTGGAAATAAGGAGTGTAATTCAACTGAAAGACTTTCCATGGAAATAACAATAGAGTAGTGAGAGGCTTGCAATATTTTTTCTGTTAGAAAGGGGAAAAATAAATCCCTCACAAGGCTGCAGAGATGCTTTTGGTCTCCATTATTAAGTGAAGACCTGGCATCTCTTACCAATATATGACCGCAGTACTCCATTTTTCACCTGATCTGGCTTTTGTAAAATTAGTAGATAGCAGAAGGAATCAGGTATTTACTGGATTGTTGCAAGGAACCAAAAATTTTTTTTGAACATAAGAATAATTTTTTTGTGGGAATATTACATGAACAATTTTTGGAGAATAACAACAGCTTTTTGTCCCACTATTTCACCCATAGCTGAGAGGAAGCCATTATTCTTTGCACCACTTTTATATCCAAAGAGATAAGACTAAAAGGCCAATAAATATATAAAATCATGTGGCATTTTATATTATGGTAATGGCAATATTTGTTGTTTCCCTACAAGGAAACATTTAGCGTTCATTGACTCAGCAGCCAGCACTACTTTCAGTTGAAATTTATAACATTTTTAACAATAGGTTTATCAAGTTCAGTATCTTTTATCACTCTTTCCAGTAGTGATAGGGGTGTCCTTTCTAATTTTTTATTTAAAGTAGTGCAGAATGTCAACATCTTGATCATGTTATTTTCTCTTTAAGTTACATATTATATCCATTTTAGTTTTTGCTACTGTTGAAAGTCCTAAAGTGAAATAGTTTCTGTTACTTGGTAGAGTTTTTTGCCTGTGATTCCATCGCACCAGTCCACAAGGTTAAAAAAAAATGGTCTTTTCCGAGATCCGCAGGCTTCACTCAATCAAAACCTTCTTTAACCTGGTCCTGGGCATGACAGTAAACTGCATCTGGCAGCAAGGCCTCTGATTGGGAGCTTGTGAGAAGCATGGAACCACTTCTTAATTGCTGTTGTTCCCAGGTTCACCCTGACCCGGAGTGGTAGCACCTGCTTGGGTCCCAGCTATGGGCAAATAGTTTATCCCCAAACTGGGGTCAAAACACTATGAAAGTATAAAAAATACACTTTTTTAGAAATATATACATAAAAATAGACTTTTATAAAAAAAATATACATTTTTGAAGGAAAATACGAACAAATTGTTTATGAAGAAAAAATTCTTACCCTAACACATTTTTGAAGGAAAAAAGTTATTCTCAGCAAAACATTTTTGAATCCAAAACTAGAAGACATTTCAGGTTTTTAAAATAAAATATAAAAACAAAAAATTTTCATTAAAATCTGACTAAATCAACCTCCTCAGTATATAACCGAACATTTAAAAAAAACACCTTAAACCCCACCTTTTTGGCATTAAATGATCCACAGAGGTTGATATACCATTAAACAAAACTCAAACCTTCTTCAACCATTGATCATAAAAAGCAGTTATATACAACTGACAATTTAGATATTTCTGGATGGGTTTGGCACACTGCATGGCAATTATATGGAAGTCTTGAGCTAACAAAGCTATTTAAGAACAGGACTAGAGTTTTCAGGTTGTTGTTTTACAGCAGTTTGCAGTGTTGAGTAAAACCATCTAATGCAGCCTATTGTATGTTCAATTTCCTTTCCTTCTATTTTAATTTTATTATAACTGATCAATACCATGACGGATTTTAAGTACTTACGAGATCCACATCCAGAATTTTTATGATGGATTCAGGGTATGTGCCATCACTGCTTTTATCCCAGTTCTCGATCATAGATTTTGTTTTTGTTTTTCCTTTTAATGCTAGATAATTGAATGACAAAATGGAAAAAACTATGTAAGATGTTTCATCTTTTATTAAAGTTCAGCATCGCTACATCTTCAGGGTTTTCTACCGACATAGAATTATAACTGATAGTTTTGTTTATATTTTCATCTTCTCCCTTTAAATATATATAATGGCTAACCACTCGTTTTCAAGGATACCCGTCTACCAGGGAAGCAAGCTAATCCCTACTGCAGACGTCTGCTCAGGCACACTTGTGTTTGTTCAGCACCCAGAGAGCTCACCTGTGGTTTATACTTCAACTATGCTGAGCGAATCTTAGTTACTGTTTCTGGGAAAGAGCACATTATCTAGCATGAACAACAGTCTGAACAATGCCAGGATACTCAAACCCTTGGTCACGATGACTAGTGACTTCAAGCTAGCACAACCATCAACGACTATT
Organism: Ascarosepion bandense; assembly: GCA_037127315.1. Taxonomy (NCBI): domain Eukaryota; kingdom Metazoa; phylum Mollusca; class Cephalopoda; order Sepiida; family Sepiidae; genus Ascarosepion; species Ascarosepion bandense. The sequence continues at coordinate 1,058,235 of JBBBDQ010001733.1, forward strand.
CAAAAGGGAGTCGTCTACCCAATTTCACTCACAAGGGTTGGGTCAACTGGTGGTATGGTCTTCAGGCATTTTCCAAAGGTACTGCATGCTAGAATTATATATAATTCCATCAATAAGAACATTATTTTTGTCTGAAGTTCTTTTGGAACATGAATCATGTTACATAAAGTTTTTTCTTCACTTTGTCTTTCAGTTATTTGTGTAAAGTTTTCATTACACCATCAAAAAACAATAAACAACAAACAGATTTTCCCAATTTCTTTCTTCCATTCTTTGGGAGTTTTTTTGCTTGATTTTTTTAGCAGCATATCTACTTGTATGGTCAACGTAATGCCAAAATCTAAATATTTTGGACACAATTTGATGCCCTCAACTAGAAACTGCTAGTCATTTTTTCTTAAAATTATATTATTAGTAATTTTACTATAAATAGGTACTGATTGTAATTATTTATTTCAAAATGTATTTTATTATAAAACTAGCAGTATAGCCCAGTGTTGCTCGAGTGTAATGAAAGCTTTTATATATATATTATTGATTTTCTGCACTATTGTAAGAACTGCAACCTTGAAACTTCTGAATATCATTTCTTCTGTCTTTGTCTATGAGTGTATCAAATTTGATTAAAATCAGACCACTCCTTGTATAACCCAATTTTTTCAATTATCAATTTTCGATATTTATTGAGGGGTACCTCAACACAAAAGCTAGCTAAAAACACTCACAGATGCTTATAGTACAACCGTGTAATATTTCAAGAAAATCGGTTCAGCCATTTCAGAGTCTATAGGTAACAGACACACACACACACACACACACACACACACACACAAAGTTCCATTTATAAATAAGTTTAGATTTATTATGCTTTCATAGTATTTTGTTTTTGTTTGAGGTTTCACTATTTTCCCATAGCTGGGACCCTAACAGGTGCTACCACCCCAAGTCAGTGTGGATCTGGAAACAACAGCAATTAGGAGGTAGTTCTGTGCTCTTCAAAATCTCCAATCTCAAGATCAGAGGCTTTGCTGCCAGATGTAGTTTATCGTCATAACAAGGACTACACTCTTTGTTTAATTAATATGTTTGAAATAGATATGATAAAATCATCTATCAGTTTGCTGGTGATCTGAAAAGCCATTATTTTTAAAACTAAGATAACCTTTTCAGGGTGAATATATATTTGCTGACATAATATTAAATGCACTGCACCATTTAAGATCTCTATCTTTGGGAAAATTCAATTTCTGAAATTAATACAGTTTCCAACTTCCTCGGAATCAGTAAATGAATAATCAATGGTTACAGCAATTCTTTTCTTTTTTCTTTTTCCAATGTAAGCTTCTTTTTATTCATTACTTGGGTCGGAGAAGAGAAACAGGATTTTTGCACATTTCATGCACTCAAGAATTTATAGATTTTTTGTAAGGTGAGAACAAACAAAAACCTAAAAAAAGAAATACTCCTTTTTTTTTTTTTCCGTTTTTGCACATGAGTGTATGATGCAAATTGAAATAAAGTTTTTAAAAAAGAAAAAGTTTAAGTGAAAAATAAAATACAGTGAGTGAAATATGAATGAAAAATAAATAGTTTCTTTTTAAAAAAAATTAATTAATGGACTCTTAAAGAAATTTTGCTTTATTTTTGCCTCAAGATTTAAAATCATTAAGTGGAGTTGAGATCATTGAAGTTGTTCTTCATTTTAAATTTGCAGCATTAAAATCATTTATCACTTATTTTCTAGCATTTTATATTTTTAACATTTCTGTCTTAATAGTGTTCTTGGCCACTTTATGTATAATTGCATATAAGTGGTTATAAGTATTTTTAACTTTGATATATGCAGACACACATGCATATATTGTGGATGCATGTTCAATCATTGCATGCCAAGCAAGGTGATAAAATCACTAAGACACAATGGGTTGCTAAGAGTGAAAGAAACTGAGAAAATAGTATTTTTAACTTTCCTCTGATATATGCACACACACACACACACATCTGTGTGTGCGTTCTATCATTGCACCCCAAGCAAGATGATAAAACAATAGGTTACTAAAAGCCAAAGAATCTGAGGAAATGGTTTTGAGGAGAAAAGACAATAAAAGAACAAACTCCCAGAATACTGAAGATGGCAATTAATGCTTCATTTTTTGAAGATCATACGTAACAAAAAAGCAAGAAGTTTTAAGGGAGTTCCACAAGTGAAATGTCTAAGAGGAGAAACTATTAGAATAGAATTTACCTTAAGCAATTCAACAGGAAATGGTAAGACCTAACTGTCAATCTAGTACTGCATTAAAATTTCTGAATACAAGGTAAGAAAATGGAATGCTCCTCAGAACAATTAACATAAAAATATTTATAAGAAAAGCACAAAAAGCTGCATTACATCAATGGGAAAGTGATTGAAGTTTAGTTGCCAGGGCATGACCAATAAAATAACATTCTTCTTTGGATTTTTATCAACAATCTTTAGTTACATAGCAATAGCACTAAACCAGATGTCTATACACACACACATATAAACACAAAGAGTTTGTCACTTTAACTGAGCAGGTTCATGCAGACTTCAAAGTTTCGTGAGGACACCATTATGATGTTCTCACTCATCAAGGTTTATTTATATATATACTACGAGGTTGTCCTTGAAAGGGTTAGAAGACGGTTTATATTACTGTTAGCATTATTTTCAGATATTTAGTCTGTTATTATTAGTGTTAACTTATTGTGATTAAGTTCATTACTATATATATATATATATATATATTTATATTTATAAATGTAGACATTGAATTTAACATCCAGCACCAACAAGTCTGTTTCATGATTAAATGCAATTATCAGGCCATTTGATTGATGATTGCATTTAAGCATGAAACAGACCGTTGATACTGGATGTTGACCTTAATGTCCGCTTTCATATATATATATATATATATATATATAAATCCAAAAGGAAGCAGCTTGATTGTAAAATCCCAATCATCTTTCTTCCTTTCTCCTTTTTTCTCTTTTCCTCTTCTTCCTTTTCTTCTTTCTTTTCTTTTTCTTCACACTACGATTAGATCTGTTGTCTTTACCCACATATACACCCAAACAAATAATTCTATTTTATCATAATGATTATGATTGGTGATAAAGTGAATTTTACTCATTGAAATGGTCATGTGATCATGAAAAAATTGAATATTTTTATATGTAATATATATATATATATATATATATATATATATATATATACATATATATAATTATATATATAATTATTATTTTTATTCAGATACTTTAATCCAAGCGGAAAAAGCGGGAAGGTAAATTCCAAAAACCCGATCCTAATTAATATTAAAAATTTTATTTTAATATTAAAAAATGATACAGGAAGAGAGCTCCATGTAATAAAATATTACAGAGCAAATATAAATTAAAATAGGATTAATTCAAGGATGTTGGATGACCATTTCGATATGAAAATCCCCATGGGGGATAACACATCACCTCAGCAACAAAAAAATCCTTTCAGAAACTATATATATAAATATAATTATTACACAGTTATTAGTCAGAATCAAATCAGACCAGTAAACAGATGTATTAAAAAGCGTTCAATACACATTTTAATTTTTTTTTTTTTTTTTATAATCATTTCACCCCGAGCAAGGCAGAAACGCCACTGATGTGCAGGGGGTTACATAAATGTAGAAAGATTAATTAGAAAAGAGTGAGGAGTACAAGCTAGTTAGAAAGGAACAATAGAAAGCTGAGAAAGCAGGTGCAATGACAGATACATGGGCGGAGAGAAAGTGAAGATTATACAGGGGAGGGGAGAGAGCTAGAGTCCAGTGGTTAGTAGGTGAGTATTAACTTTGCATTTAAATTTCTGGAGGTCGTAGCTGTCAGGAAAGCAAGAATATGGGAGTGAGTTCCACAGGCGGGAAGTGCGAGAGAGGAAGCTGCAGGAGTAGAATTGTCGTCTGCGTTTGGCTAACCTGACTGTGAATGGGTGGGACCCAGTTGCCAGTCTGGTTGCACGAGTAAACACCTGTTGAGGAGGCATCAGTGACTTAAGCTCATCCGAGCAGAAACCATGAAAGTATTCATAGAAGAGACAGAGGGAGGCCACATTTCGACGATGGGAAAGTGGCTGCAGTCGAGTCGCCAGATCAGTACCTATCACATTACAGACTCTCCTTTGGAGCTTGTCAAGAACACTGAGGAGAACGGCAGGGTCACCTGACCATAAATGGCAGCAGTACTCCATGCACGGACGGATGTATGAAGAATAAAAGATAAATATTTAACATGCAGAGCTTTTGAATATCAAAACAAGGAAGATTGAAACTATGTTAGTTAATCGGCTGGTCTTTCTAACAGTTTTGGTTGAAGACCAATAAAAGATGTTTTAAAAATTTTTGTATGGCTCAGTACATTTTTTAAAGTTTTCAGCAAGAATTTGGGCATAAGTTGTCCCATGTTTTTCATCATTCATAAGCAATTATCAAAGACTTCTTTTGAGTTGATAGGGAGGGTTGTGTCTATATTAGTGCAATGTGTTTCAAGTCTCATGTCTTCACATGCCAGTGGTGGGATCATTTATTTTTTTTTTTTTTTTGAGTATGAGTCTTCATGATGCGGATGTGCATTGTGGTGCAGTGGATATCGGCTCGGAACAAGAAATCGGGGAGCCGAGTTCGAATGCCAGCTGAATCCATTGTATTCACTTACGCGCAAATACCCTTGGGAAAGGTATTAATCCGTCTCTTCCCTCCAGTTATTGGTTAAATAACAGGACAGATTGGGTTCTATAGCCTTGGCCGGCAACCAGTCTACCGCAGATAACTTAATTGAGCCATTATTGAATAAATGCTAAGTTAACTTACATGATAATGGAGTGATTGTGTAACCAATGTATGTGCAGATACAATGAATATAAAATTAATTAAAAAATCATCTATGTTTCCCTGACAAACTAAATGAAAATATTAACTTCAGAGTTGAAAAAGTACTATTTTGGTCACCTCATTTGTAATGACTCTCTTGATGAGTGCTGTTCTTGAAGCTAGAAGCTTCTTAACAAATGTATAAATGAATGAAAAACACCAGTGTTTAAAAGTAGAATTTCATCTTTCATTTGGTAAATTTGTAATTTTTAACTGTGAACGTGTTAAATGAATTAGTGCAAAATTTTATCTCTACCATCTGTGAGCAGTATCTATCATGAGTCAATGTGCTAGTAGCAAGTAAAGAACTAGTTAAAAATTGCAAAACAGGAAGGAAATGAGTTTCCTTTCGCAGGAAATAATGCAAGTGTTACTGACAGATTAGAGCTAAAAATATAAATCTTTACATAAAATATATACTTATCCGCATGTGTATACACAAAAAAAGGCATATATATATATATATATATATATATATATGGGAAAGTGAAAACTAACATATTCCTTCCCTTAGGACTTCATTGCACTAATTCTGTTTATGTTGATGTGACTACATATACGCATGAACAAGAGACACTGGAAAGTTTTAATTTTTAAAATATCTTTGAAAAATTTTCACTGTTCTTGGCAGCTCTTCTATTAACACAATGTGTGATATTTAAAAACAAAGATGATAGCAACAAAAAAAAAATAGAAAAAGAATATAAGTCGAATTGGCTACACTCTATACCCAAAACATATTATTAAAACAAAATTTTTAAGATAGCGCAATCAGGTTTTGTGTGTGTATATATATATTTTTTTTAATCATCTCACCCCAAGCAAGGCATTCCACTGCCACTATTGTGCATGGGGCTACATAGGGGAAGGTAAAGAGAAGGAGTGGTTAGACATAAGGAATGTCAGGAGGAAGGTGACAGATAAGTAAGGATAGCGAGGATGAGGGTTTGGCAGATGGGAAGAGTGTTTGATAGAATGGGAGCAGGTTAGTGTGTTAGGAGGTGTCTATTGACCTTACATTTAAACTCCTGGAGATTGTAGCCGTCGGGGAAGCAATCGTTTGGAAGAGAATTCCACAGTCGGGAAGTGCGATGAAAGAAACTGTTAGAGTAGAAGTTACGGCTGCATTTTATCGGTTTCACTCAGAGAGAGAGAGAGCAAATATAAGAAAAATTAAGGCAGACACGTTATTTCGTGATAAATCAGAAGTCTAGGCCTATTTCAGGTGAACCATCATCAGCTTCTGTCTTTATAAAATCTTTTGTACAATAAAGACAGAAGCTGATGATGGTTCACCTGAAATAAGCCTAAACTTACGATTTACCATGAAATAACATGTCTGCCTTAATTTTTCTTATATACATCCTAATATAAGAATTACCCAGACAAAACTAAAAGGTGATTTGTCCAAAACTAAGCTACTCCACACCCCTCTCCTAACCCAAGGCTTTATCACTATGGCTACAAACTGCCGGCTAAATCATCATACTGAACTCCCACCACATTCACTTACATATCATATGACCAAAATTAAATCGTTTTCACCATTTATTTTTCATTTCAACTTATCACCAGATGATGGACACAAGTAGCTCCGAAATGTGATGATTTTTGTCTAGTGATACTATGCTTTTATAAACCATTGTAACAACCATTACAATATTAAGCTCTACATTGTATCGAGCACTCTTTATAAAAGTAAATGCATAAACAGTGGGTTTAAAACCTACATGTTCCATAACTTTCTTACAATTACACTATATATATATATAATTGCCCTTCATGGCGTCTATCAGAGATTATTTAGCAGGACCCATCTCCTCTCTAAGTAACATGTGACAGTTTGTACCAGGTTACATGGTACTAGCATCAAGGAGTAATTCCTGACCTGAACCTAGTCAATGCTTATTGTTGCCATTCACTGAAATTAGTAAATATATGTTTTTATGTGTGTTAGCAATAAACAATTTTATTTTACCAAAAAACAGTCAACAAGAATATTTCTGCAAGATAACATTTTTAAGGCCAACTGTCTTTGTAAATATATTACTAGATATCCAGAGAAATGTTCTCTTATGTCTCTACACTAAATTTCATGGAAATATATTCCCTCATTAGAAAACTGAAATGTTCATTTAACTTGTTTTTATCTTTATTTTGAGTTCTAGTTACATCCAGTCTTCAAGAGATTGACTGTCAAATTTTAAGATCAAGTCTCCAGAAGAGTGGATGCAATTCCACAAAATTCAGATTAGGGATAATTAAGTAATTTTATTTATCTTACATATATATATATATATATATATATATATATATAAATAAAAAGACAAGAGGAAAAATGATTAACTGATGTCTTCCATCATCTAAGGAACTTTATCAAACCAAATGTTACTTATCAGGCTTTGAATTATAGTAGTGTATACTCCATATGTTTTCACTAACTTTTAAACCACCTGATGGATATCGATGAAAATTTTCAAATTTAAAATTCTTGATAAACTAATGACAGCCTTGCTTTTGTATGTAAACATATGCAACAAAATAAATTCTACATTACCTTGATAAAGTCCCTCAGAAGATAAAACACATTGGCTAAGAATAAATTTTCTTTGTCTCTTTTTATTCAACTTGTTCTTTTACAGATACATTCTTTTTTCAAGGTATTAAGTACTGGTTCTTTTCATTCCATTGAAGTACTTGTCACTATGTATGTTATAAGATATGAATTTTATAAACTTCTTACTAACATGGCCAATTTATTGAAATTGACTGGACAAGGATTCTTCCTGTGACCAGTTAGATCAAAGCGGGTGTCATGCCAAAAAATTGCCCTTCATGGTATTTATCAGAGATTATTTGGCAGGATCCATCTCCTCTCTAAGTAACATGTGACAGTTTGTACCAGGTTACATGGTACTAGCATCAAGGAGTAATTCCTGACCTGAACCTAGTCAATGCTTATTGTTGCCATTTACTGAAATTAGTAAATATATGTTTTTATGTGTGTTAGCAATAAACAATTTTATCTATTTTGTTATGTTTAAGAGATAGCTGAAGTTCTTGGGACTTGTAATGGGGGAGGAAGGCTCAGAGAATCTGTGACTCACAGGTCAGATAAAGGGGAAAAAAGAGACAGAGGAAAGCAGTGGATAACATATTTGAAGAACCTGAGCAAGTAGATGGCAGAGTAGAGTTTGGGTGGGGTAACAGGAGAAAGTGTGCTAAGAGCCACCAGGGATAGGGAGATGTGGAAAGCCATGATTGCCTACATCTTGAATGGACATGGCACATAGAAGAAGAAGAAAAAAAATAAGATGTAATAAGTACATATATTTTTATGAGTTATATATTTATAAATGTATGTGTGTATGTGTCTAGAAAGAAGGTGGGTGTATACTGACTTTTGAGTCTTGTTGGACATCAGTCAATAGAAAAAAATTTCTTCTTTCTTTTTCATCTTGTAAGCTCACTATAATTAGCTTCTCATCCATTTGAAGATCTTGATTAAGTAATCTGTAAAATGTCAAAACATGTAGCATTATAATCATGTAGAAATTTCATCAGTAAAATAAGTGTAATACATCAAAATAATTTACATGTAGCATTTAGAACCTTGTAGAGATTCCATGGGTAATGTAAGTTTAATACATCAAAATAATTTGTGAAACAGGTATTGATTTTACAAGCTTTTTTCTATTGCTCTTTTCATCTTCAGTATGTCATGGGAATGTCAAATTCATCTTTTCTATTTTGAGTATTAGAAATTTCAACACTTTCTGTTTCCAAGTACAAGTATTCTTTGTGTTTCCATTTCTTTTAAAACTTCATTATTGCTCACATGTTCTGTCCATGGTATTCTCAGCATCCTCCTGTAGAGCCACATCTCTGTTGCCTCAAGTCTTCTCTTCATCTGTAAGGAGATTGGTTCTGCAGAAAGATGCTGAGCATACAATGAATGAATCATGTGAGCAATAAGGAATTTTTTTAAAGAAATATTTTTTTTTTAATCATTTCACCCCAAGCAAGACATTCCACTGCCACTATTGCGCAGGGGGTTACAGAGGGGAAAGTGATGAGAAAGAGTGGTTAGTTATAGGAAATGTTGGAAGGAGGGTGATAGACGGATGAGGATACCGAGGATGGGGGTTGGGTAAATTGGAAGAGTGTTTGAGAGAATGGATGTGAGTTAGTGTGATAAGAGGTGTCTATTGATCTTACATTTAAACTCCTGGAGATTGTAGCTGTCGGGGAAGCAAGTATATGGAAACAAAAAAAAAACTTTTGTGCTAAGGGTAAAAAAAATGTTGAAATTTCTGTTGTGCATGACATGGTAAAAGAACATGGAAAATTTGATACCCATGGGGGCAGATTGAAGGTAAAGGGAAGCAGAGGAAAACAGTTTATTTAAACGGATGAGAGAATATGGTCTTGGTTGTATGGCGAGAATAAAAATACTATTTAGTGCTACAAAGCATTGGAAGTCATAGAGAGCTGTGATCGCCAATATCCTGAAAAAGGCACAGAAGAATAACTATGACCCTCTGCTGTCAAGCCACATGACTGAATATGTTTTAGTAAGCCTAACTCAGTCAGTTAATTGCCATACATGATACATGCTTAGGCAATCATGTCTCGAAAGAGACATGACTGACTAGGCAGATTTTCTCACAGAAGGTTGCCATTACTTTCTGTGGTAAACCAAGGCTATAAAACACAATCTGTCTTGCTATTCAACCCATAGCTGGAGAGAGAAGAGATGGATTAACACCTTTCTCAATGATGTTTGTGTCTAAGTGAATGAAACAAATCTGAAACTCGGCTCTCCAATTTCTCATTCCAATATTCATTACACAACAATGCACAGCCTAACTAGTGTTTTCATGAGCAGTGCATTTGGTGATATGTCTTAAAAAACTGAAAAAACATCAATAAATATTACTTTTATTAATGACACTCCTGCAACTACCTCTTCACCAAAGATATTCCAAAGTTTGAACATAAACACGGAAGCTGGTTTCTCAGCTACAATTTTTTTTTTATCATTTTAGTAACAACTCATAAAAAGAACTGAGTCATATGAGGTAAATATTATTTCATTTAAAGACCAAAAAATATATGTATATTTATAATATACAGATTGAGTTTGTGTGTGTTTTTTTTAACATCATTTTACCTATTTTCGAATCCACTGTGCTTCCAGGCAATCTCACCGATATGCTACAGACATTACAATTTTGCTATTTGTGTTCTCTTTCTCGTCTTCATTAACAGGTGTTCAAAGTAAAAATTCAAGATTGTGAATCTCGAGCAAGCTGCAAAGAATGTTTGGCAGATGAAAATCCATTTTGCGGATGGTGCTTTCTGGAGGACAGGTAAGAAAGCTTTTGAAATACTGCAAATCATTTTCTCTTATTTATTATACATGCAAAGGTGAATCAATATGTTTGTAGCCTGAGAAGTAGTTATTAGCAGAATTTAAATCTGAAATTTTCACTGTATAATGTAGTATTTGTTGTTTAAAATAAATTCTCTTTTCTTCATTATTAGGCTATGCGTATACGCACACATGCACATACATATATATGATAAACTTTTAAGGGAAATGGAAACAGTAAGGACATTTTTACTTGAAATCAGATGTATTCCCATCTGTTGATTATATTATCACATGAAACTTTCTTTAAGTTAGGATACAAAAACAGGATAAATATGTCTATTTTGAGAGTCAGAGAAACGTCTGTATTTAAAAGCACTATTAAACTTTGTTTGGTCATCAGCACACTATGTAGTCAAGAAATGCAAAGCATATCAGATCTCATGATGGTTTTCCCTCACGGAATGCAGGTTCAAATCCTGCTGCAGACTGCATGGTTTTTCCAATAAAATTTCTCAAATGTTCATGCCAGTAGATGAAAATAAATATATTGTTTAATAAATAAACAGTGTCTCTATTCAAATGCAAGAAGTATCTACTAAGACTAACATTTAAACAATATATATATATATATATATATATAATTAATGTGAAGAGGTATTTTACTTAAGTGAGCAGTGTCATTTCAGTCATATTGAATTTGGTTTTCTGCTTTTTTTGCAGAAAAACAAAGTCCCTGAAGAGTGAAGTCATAGAAATAATGCCTTCACAAAACTTACTCTATAACAATGCTCAATTTTAAATACATTTAAAGGAGCTTTTTTAAACAGATAAAAAATAATGGTTATTTTTAAGTAGTAACCTCTTTGCAGTTTGTTTCATGCTTAACAATTTTTAAAAATGGGTATTTTCTTAACTTGGTCAAACTCACTTTGTTGTTTTTTCCACATTTTTCAATGTTTTACTTATGTTTTTAATCATTTCACCCCAAGCAAGGTGATAATGTCACTAAGACACAAGAGGTCACTAAGTGTGTAAGAAAACCAGAAGACATTGCTGCAAAGAAAGGACAATAAAAGAAAAAGTTTCGGGAAGACTGAAGATGAAAGCCATTGTAACAGGAAAGAGCTATGGAAGAAATATTTATTCTCCAATTTGTATTTCATCTATTACGGGTATTATTAAAACCATGATATAATAACACCATATTTCACAAATGGAAAGCCTGAAGGGAAAAGGAATGACAAACATGCTTTGTTCTCAGAAAGACTTTTATCTCACTAGGATATACACAAAACCATATATATATATATATATATATATATATATATATATATATATATTATATTTTAGAACATGTAGAATTGTTTTCCAATTCCTTTCCACACCATCAGATGAGACATTGGAAGTCCAATGTCGAAACAAAATGTACAATTTGTAGTGGATATATATAAAAAAAAATTGTACATGTTCTAAAATATAATTTATAAATATTCACAGCTCTATATTATATATCGAGCACTGTTTAAATTAATGTTTTGGACATTGTAAATTTTTCTTCGTTTCTTATTCACTCAGAGATATATATATATATATATATATATATATATGCACACACACACGTCCTATATAGAGAATGATATGTAACATATATCTAGACAAGGAAGCAAAGTGTGAGGAGAAATAAAAAGGAAAGGTCTTACAAATAATATGGAGATACTCCAGTGTCTGGATAAGCTGTTTTTCAGATTCCAGATGCAGACATATTCTGTGAATGGAAAACAGTGAGTCTTAGATTTTCTCAAATTGAGGAATATGAGCTGGAGTTTCATTCTATATCTGAGAAAGATATATTGTTAATGTGAAACAACATCATGTACTTGTAAGCTGTTGGGGAGTCAGATTTAGTCTCTGCCAGAGTCATAGGAGCCAAGCCTAAAAAAAAGCATTTCACTTGGGATACTGTAAAATAAACTGAATTTGACTGCTGCTTTCATTACTGTTTGCAGTGACATCACTAACCAAGCTATCATGGGAACCACGTGACTTATCTCCACCTTCTGTATCACTACATCATGAAAATATTTATAGAAAAGTTACAGGGAAACAACATCATCCAGTAGAGCTTCATACTATTCTGAGTATAGATTCAGATTCAGTGTAGTTGATTTAGTCTAGAAGAGGTTTTATTTTTATGGCTAACAGGTTAAGAGTCTCATCCCTTGTTCCCTGTTTAGGATTTGGTTTCAGGCTTTCTCTTTTCCAATCTTCTCACTTTGTTTTTTTTTTTCAATTAGAGTAGATAGATCTATCGCCTGGTTCACACTCCACCCATGTCTATTGAACAGGTTAAGAGGCTCATCCCTTGTTTCCTGTTTAGGATGTGGTTTCCGGCTTTCTCTTTTCCAATCTTTTCACTATTATGTAGCCCCCTGCACATCAGTGGCGTTACCGCCTTGCTCGGGGTGATACGATTAAAAAAAATAAAAATAAAAATAATAAAGAAAATGTATATTGCTGCTTAGTATAACTTCATGTGTATGTATATGTATAAAATCCTGATATGCTAGAACAGAACTGGAATAGGTCTACCCACTTTTCTTTTGAATGCCATCTTATACACCTGTAGCAAAATTATTGTTGCCCATTGTCTCTACATAATCAATCTTTCTTCAAAGTTTGCATAAATTCTTTAATTTAACATGGATTTGGGGTTGTGTAAAACTGAGTAATGCTGAGAAAATATCTGAAGTGATTTTTAAGCCAACATACAAACCAGGTCATCCTATAAATTTTACTAGTATTGATTATCAAATGAACATATATTGAATATCCCTTATCAAATATGTATTGATTATCAGACATCAAGCTTATATTGACTATCTAATATGAAATGCTTATTGAATTTCAAATAGACAGAACTAAAAGTGTTGATGTTCTCATTAACTTCAATAAACAGATCAATGGATTGCCATATCTGCCAATATGTCACTTGTATATCTGTCCCCACTCCAGCTTACAGTCTTCAATTTGGGAACATCCAAGACTCACTGTTTTCCAAAGTCATCTGGAGGATATTGTTGAAGCCCATGGTGATTTTATTGAATAAATTTACTCTTTAATATTTCAAGATATTTTTATGTATTGTTGGTAAATATATCTGTTAAAATCAAATATTAATGTTATTTTCAGTTTAGTGTATTTTATACAACAATTTATTCATTTCACTCTGTATGTATGTATATATATATATATATAAAATAACACTATAAAATAGCTACAAATGAACACATTAAGATCCACAATTATTCCTAGACAGTAGCCTCAAAAATAATTTAAAACAAACCCTTTGCATTTACCCAATGACTGTTAAGATAATACAATAGACCTTGCTATCTATAATGCACCATTGACCTGCTTGTATAAATAGCTGAGTCAAAACACAATACACATGGCCTGAAAATTGCTTTCACGCATGAAACAGAATATCACAGCTCAATCTGTGTACATAATGAGGTGGCATTAAGATCCTTTTGTTTTAACCAACAACATCAAATTAACCATTAAAAAATGCTTTGGCCATTGTACGTGCTGATCTTCTTCAGGTGACACAAGATGGAATTTCAAACTAAACCCTTTATTTAATCCATGGAATAGATTGTTCTAGTTCCATGTGCCTTGACATTTTTAAATATCTCGGTTTCAGTTATTTCCTTTTAGTAACTCAACTCAACAAGTTTTTGTTCACCACTACTGTGGCCAGGTATTGAACTCATAACTCTTTCCACTCAAGTTACTTTTTGGGTTACTTCAGTTAATACTTTTATCCATTGGGCCATGTACAGTTAAGGTACTAAAGGGAATTAACTGAAACTGATGAACCTCAGGATATGTGTTGCGAATTTGAATTCATTTATAATGCTCTTTTTTCATGTGACTTTCACATTGCAATGATGCAAGAAAACTATTTGGCTACTCAGATAAAGATAGATCACTTGGGGATGCATTATATTTTAAAAGAAGAAACAATTTGTTGGCAACTTAGTCAATTCAAGGTCAAGACAATTTGCTTTCATCTTCATCTCCACAAAAGATGTTTATTGGCATCAATCAACAACTCAGTCTCCTATGCTGGTGCCATCCTATGAGTACCCAATTCTAAAATAACACTAAATAAGTACAGTGAGGGTGAGCATACTTAACAGTGAGCTAGAGGTCAACAGCATGGCCACACACACACTTTCTTGATTCTAAGCTCAAGACCTTTACTTCTGAAATAGCAGTGAAAGTATTATGGTCCTTGTAAGCTCAAATCAATAACCAATCCTACTCTTCAGTATCTGATTAGGTTTTCTCAACTATCATTTGATATATAACAGTGCTTCTTGACTGGTATTAGCTTATATAAACACTTCAGTGATTCACAACCTAGATGCTACCACTTGTAAACCCCCCCCCCAGCTCAAATTCAGTATATAACCTACATTTGGAGACAGAGAGTTTACTAAATCTTTGAGTCACTTATGCCCACCCACCCACCAAAAAAAAACTTTTCTGCAATATAAGAAAGACACTGTGGCATTGCTGAAAGACATCTTTGGAATCTCAAATACTATTGTGTCAAAAAAAATCTTTAATAGTTCATTGAGGTCATTTCCACCTTATCTAAGCTTCAAAGTTGTCAATCAACTTTCACCCCAAAGATTATTTTAGTTTTCCCTTCAAAGGCTTTTTTGGATTTTTCCTCTTCCGCCATGAATCACTTCAGTTAAAATTAGCTGACATTACTGAAAGGTTTCAAGCTATTTAATTGGCAGATTAATGATCTTCAGAACATTCACTTGCCTCTTCTTGATTTTTTATTTATTTTTTGTTTAGTGGCATATCAAAATCTATGACTTATTTAATGCCAAAATCTAACTATTTTGTACACAATTTTGTTTTTGAGATAATAATGGTTTTATGTCTTGCTAATTAATCTATAAATGGGGAGAGAAGTCATGGATTCTTACCTTTCCCAAGGGTATTTGTGCATGATTAAATATAATGAATCCAACTGGATTTGGAACTTGGCTCTTCAATTAAAAATTTCCAAGTCATTATCCATTACAGCATCAGCACATCCAAGCTTGCTGTACCTACTATTCCGAAGTAGTCATCCATCTAAGTACAACTTCTCTGATGTTGCTTAACTTCGATGATCTTAATAGAACTAATGTTTCAACATGAAGACATAAGCCTCGCACTTTTTGAGGAATTTTTTCAGATACTTTCCATTTGAACGATTAAATATATGCCTACTTTGTACAGGGGCCAAAATACGATGCTCCAACTAGCCTAAAAAAAATCAAGGAAATAATCTTGGATGTATTGGTGAAATCTAAATAAGATTGATTGGGTTCTGTTTCATTTTCAATAATTCTTCTTCAGGAAAATACTTCTTGCATTTACCATATATTCCCAGGACATGGTTCTCCACAACATCCTATTCTTTGTAGCTTTAAATTGTTTATCTACTCACTATCCCTCCAACTGTTAGTTTTCCCATTCATTTACACTACATTACTCACTGTTTCCCTCTTGCCTTCAATAATTCCTGTGAGTGTCAAATTCTCCAGGTCCTCTTTCCTCATTAAGTATTCCAGAAATTTCAACTGATCCAGCTTCTAAGTGTCTTTTTTTGTTTTCATATTCTTTAAAACTTCATTATTGCTCGTATGTTCCATATATGTTATTCTCAGCATCATTCTGTAGAAACACATCTCTATTGCTTCAAGTCTCATCTTTATCTATGAGGAAGGTTTACAGCCATATCACATTGAAACACTGGTTACTGTATAACCACTCACTGAAGTTAAGCAATATGAAGCCCGGTAAGTACTTAGATGGGTGACCACTTGTGAATACCAGGTATTGTAAGTTTGGATCTGTGGGTGTTGTAATGGATAATTGCTCAGAATTGTTAACTGGAGAGCCAAGTTCCAATTCCAGTTGAGTTCATTATATTCATTTACATGTAAGTGTGAAACGTAAGAATTTACCTCTTTTTTACCCAGCTATGGGTTAATTAGTAATATTTATATCCCAAAACCATTATTCACTAAAAAAAACTCTTATTAAGTTATTTTCTTTAAAACCCTTCAAAGTATTGATAAGCTGCAGAAAACAAATTAATCATCTGTGAGGAAATTATCCAACATTTACTGCCATATATGGTGATTAATATTACATTCAGCACTCTTTTCTTCATTTCCAATGAAATTTTCCTTTTGAAATTAACTTTTGGAAGGCATATTTTGCTTTCACAATAAACCTTCAAATTTTGGTGTCACAGTTTTCATTCCTTATTAAAATATTCCTTAGATATTTAAATTCTCATGCTTGCTTGATTTTTGTATATCCAATTTCAACTACTTAAGTATAAGTTTCCTTTTTATTTCCATTTTCTCTAAAACTTTGTCACTCTTCCCATGTTTGGTCCATGGCATTCTCAGCATCCTTCTGCAGAACAACATTGCTGCTGTTTCAAGTCTTCTTCATCTTTGGGAAAATTATTCAGCATTCTCTGCAAATATAAGAGGATCAATATTATGTAAATGTTCAGCACTCTTTTCTTTGTTTCTAATGAAATTTTCCTGTCTCTTAATACTTTGCTTAACTTTTGGAAAGCATCTTTTGTTATTTTGCTTCTCTCTTATTTCTTTGGATATTCTAAGAGTGTACCCACCAATAATAAATCCTTATAGGACTTTTGGATTTTTTAGATTGTCTTGCTGAAAAGGTTCACTAAATACAGGTAAAAGATTATTCTAAAATCTTTTCCAAATAAATCCAGTTTTCCTAGCAGTTCAAAGAGATGTTTGTATTGCACTTTATTAAATCCTTTTGTGTAATCTATAAAATATTAGCAGTATAGCCCGGCATTGCTCGGGTGTAATGAAAGCTTTAAAAATAATCCATGATCCCGGAGCTCAGATTCAGCCTAAAGAATATTTGTGTGAAGTTTGGTGAGAATCGGATAAAAATTGTGGATTTGTATAAAGGACATACAGAGAGATAAACAGACACACATAAACATCTTATATATATATATATATATCATCAATTTTCTGCACTAATGTAAGGACTGCAACCTTGAAACTTCTGAATATCGTTTCTTATGTCTTTGACTATGAGTGTATCAAATTTGATTAAAATAGGACCACTCCTTCTATAACCTGATTTTTTTCGATTATCGATTTTCGATATTTATCAGGTGCACCTTGACACAAAACCTAGCTAAGAACACTCACAGATGCTTATAGTACAACTGTATAAATTTTCAAGAAAATCGGTTCAGCCATTTTGGAGTCTATAGGTAACAGATACACTCACACACACACATGCACACACACTGACAAAGTTCCATTTATAAATAAGTTTTGATACAGTGGGATGGGCAAAATAATGGAAACACCTTGAAATTTCAATATGAGGTATTGTATTCTGCATGGAATTGTTTCAATTGTTTCCTGAGGAATTTTTATCCATTCTTCAGCTAAAACAGTCTCGAATTCTTTCAATGATGATGGTGGAAGATATTGAATCCTTACTTGTTTTCAAAAATGAAACAAATATTCACTGATGTTCAAATCTGGAGACTGTCATGGCTAAATAAAATGGTATTCTTCACTGGAATGTTCCTCATGCCATTCAGCTACAACTTTAGCAGTATGAATGGATTCATTATCATCCTAAAAGATGGTATTTCTCTCTGGAAACAGTTTCTGAACCATAAGATAAAGTTGATCTCTTAAAATTCTTAAATAGTCCTGACTGTTGGTTTTAAATTTTATTGATATAACATCTGTAAAAAACAACAATTCTTGCAAAACAAGTGAATTACTACTGACAGTAAATCAATAAACATCAAAATAGACAAGCTTTTCACAGTTTAATCAATTTTTTAAATTATTTTAAGATATTAGGTTCTTCCATTATTTTGTTCACTATATATCCTCCTGCATTTGTATAGCTTATTTTGATCATAAATATTGCATAAAACTAAAATTCTCATTAATTTATTTTAATACTTTTGATTAACTAAAACAAAAAAATATTCCCTTTGTAATAGTCAAGAGTTTTAGAAATATGAAAAACATAAGATTGTCAAGGAAACAATTTTGTCTGAATCTTTTAGATGAAATTTTATTTTTAAATCATTTAACCCTAAGCAACGCAGGACTGCCACTAATGTGCAAGGGGATTACAGTGAAAGAAAAAACAGGGTATAAAACAAGTGGAAAAAAAGGATTAAAGATGGATGGTATTCCAGAAAATAAAAAATGGCAATTGACATTGCATTTAAACTTTTGGAGATTGGAGCTATCAGGGAAGCAAGTAAACAAAAGAGAGTTTCATAAGCAGAAAGTCAAGAAAAGAAACTGTTGAAGTAAAAAAGGTGGTTACATTGACTATTTCGGTAATTTTTTTATTGTGGAACAAAAAGAGACTTTTTCTGAAAGCAAATTGGCATGGCTAGTGATGCATTTAAACTTTTGGAGACTGTAGCTATCAGGGAAGCAAGTAAATGAAAGAAAGTTTCACAGACAGGAAGTGTGAGAAAAGAAACTATTAGAGTAGAAGAGAGGTTATATTTAACTATTTCAGTGGTAAAAAGTTGGGACCTAGATGCCATTCTAGTAGCACACATGAATTCATGTGGTCCAGGCACAATTGCCATGAAAATATTTGTAGAAAAGACAATAAGAAGCCACATCATGCCTTACTATTATACATTGATTCATTCAAATCTGTTTGCCTGTCTTTATTAATCTTGTCACATTTCAACTAATATACTCTCTGGCCTGTTTCTAAAACACATAATGGGTATAATGTTTATATACAAACATTATATATGTTCCAAAGGTTGTTATAGCTGGGGTGACAGTGGACAAGCTCGCACTGTCTATGAATTGTTTCCATGGCATGTGTCTCAAATAGCTCTCTGACCAGCTCCAAGCCAGAGAATGGGCAAAGGTAGAAAAATGGTACCTCATAACCAGCTGCTTCTGGGTAGATGGAGCTCAACAGTTCATCTAGTGAAAGAAAAACCTCTATTTTAAACCTCCACTGCCTTTCAATTATATCCAAACATGAAAAACCCTACAGAGGTAATTTCTAAGTATGCATAAAATCCAAGGACAGAATGCTCATATTAGTGAAAGAAAAATACCTCAACAATTGGACGAATATATCAAAGGTCTCTTCCATGACAAAAGAGAGCAGCCAGCAAGATGCACAAATACAAATAGACCTTCTTCTTCTTCTATGTGCCCTGTCGTTTCAGGACGCAGGAGATCATGACTTTCCACGTCTTCCTATCCCTGGTAGCTCTTAGCACACCTTCTCCTGTTACACCATGCAACCCTCATTCCATCATCCACATGATTAGGTCATTCAAATATGTTATCCGCTGCTTTCTCCTGTCTCTTTTCCCTCTATCTGGCCTGTTAGTATCAAGTTCTCCAAGCCCTCTTTCCTCATTGCATGTCCCAGGAACTTCAGCTGTCTTTTCTTGATGCTCAGTATTAATTTCCTTTTCATTTCCATAATTTTCAAAACCTTGTCATTGCTCACATGCTCAGTCCATGATATTCACAGCATCCTTCTGTAGAACCACAGTTCAGTTGCTTTAAGTTTTTCCTTCATCTTTGATGATATTGTCCAGCATTCACTGCCATATTGAAGAACTGACAACACATAGCAATCCAGTAAATATTAAAAACCAAAGTTAAAGCTGCACTGGCCAAAATGAATGGAAACAAAGCAGCAAGACCAGATGGGATTGACAATTTCAGCATCGACAGAATTACAGAAATAATAAATAAAATCTACAACAGTGGCAATATACTGGATGACCTAAGCAGATCAATTTTCATCGCACTACTTAAAATCAAGGTGCAAAGAAATGTGAATTCCACTGAACACTCAGCCTAACAAAATTCATCATCTGAGTTCTGATGAACGGAGCACACACAGAATCGGTCCATAGATAGGAGAAGAACAGTGCAGGTTCATCAAAGACACCAGAACAAGGAATGCAATATTCATGCTCAGAATGTTATCAAAAAGAGCAATACTAATGCAGGACGTGTATCTGTGTTTTATAGACTATGCAAAAAGTATTCAACAAAGTAAGCCACAAAGAGTTGTTAGAGATGTTCAACAACCTCAACATATTCAAAACAGATGTTAGAATGATCAAGAACCTATACTAGCAGCAAACTACCGGAATACAGATCAAAAATGAATTCAGTAGATATACAAAAAGAAATTTTATTGTTGTCTCTCTTTAATAACACTTTTCTTTTATTCTTACTCTTTCACACTCAGTAGTTCCTTGCATTTTTGTAGCTTCAAAAAAATTCATTGTTTAGGGTGAAATGATTAAAAAAAAGCATAAAAAAACAGCATATTACATTATACATAAGGTCTCAAAGAAACATGTATTAACTTTTATTTATTACTTTAAATTCAATAGATACATGTGAGAAGATATCCCCTTTTTTTAAAACCATGTTAGGTTCTGTCTGTATTTTAACTATTTACATTGTTCAGACTGGTGTCCTCATCTTTATTTTCGTATCGCAACATTTTAGCCATTGTACACTGTAACTTTCTTCAGTTGATATATGTTGGAATTTCAAACTAAACCCTTTTGACCACCAGGGTAGATTGTTCTAATTCCAATTGCCATGTTTCTACCTGATATCTCATTTGCAGTTATTTCTCTTTAGTAACTCAACTCTCCAAGTTTTTGCTTGCTTCTGTTGTGGCCAGGTATTGAACTCACAACTCTTTGGGTCAATTCACTGGATTACTTCAGCTAACAATTTTATCTACTGGGCCATGGAACTGAGATATCCAGAAAAGCATGTCATGTGGAACTAGAACAATCTAACCCAGTGAGTGAAATAAAGTGTTTGGTTCAAAATTCCAACATATATTGGCCAATACATCATGAATAAAGGAATAAAGATAAGGATAATAGTTCAATTTAAATAGTGTAAATAAAATTAGCTATCACATTATACACAAATATAGCCACCAATTTCTTACAGGTTTAACTATGTTTATAATCATCTGCCTAGATTTATAACTTTAGTCAAACTAGTTTACTTCTCTCCTCATAGTTTTCAGATTTTCAATCAATGATTCAGTTCCAGTCTTGTACCCAGTGCCATATATGAACTGTTTGGCCACTCCTGGCTTTCATGGTCAGATACAGTCTTATTTCTTCCTTGAATTTTGTCTCTACCTTCCTCTAGTTACTTAAACCAATCTTTCTTGTTGCCTATTGATACTGACATTTATAACTGACATTCAAGATGATATACCAGATTAAAGCAGTACTCACTTCATCCAGTTTGGGATTGAAACAAAGAAATATAAAAAAGACTTAAGTAAAATTTGCTTCACCTTTCATATTTCTTTGTTTCAATCCCAAACTGGATGAAGTGAGTACTGCTTTAATCTGGTATATCATCTTGAATGTCAGTTATAAATACCAGTATCAATAGGCAACAACAGACTTAAAAAAGACTTAAGTAAAATTTGCTTCACCTTTCATATTTTTACTTAAATTTTGATATTTTGCATGATTAATATTACTTCCCTTTTAAATGAATGCCTTTTCAAAACCACTCAAATACAGTAACCTTATTATTAATTTCACTCTAAAGTGATGTCTGTGGCCATAGCAGGACATGACAACACAACTATGAAATTCAAACAAATTCAAATTCAGGGATCAGAATCACCTTCAGTGACAGGATAAAATTTTGTACAGGAAATGAAGTCACAGAGTAATAAAGGTTAACAATGAAAAAGAATTGTTGAAACAGAAATTATATCGTCAGAATTTAACAAGTCGTTGCCCTGTTCATATCTACATTATATTTTTTTTAAATTCATGTCCCTTAAAGACATAGGGAATCATGTATTGCCACAGATTTTTCTGTGATTTGCTATGACTTCTTAGGAAAGATAATGGAGTAGTCACATGTTATCATCTCGCAATTTCGAATTCAGAGTAATCATTCTCCAAGACTGGTTGCGATGCAGAGTTATACAGCCCAGTGTGGTGTACTATTCAGCCTATAAGGACAAAAAGAGATGGCTCCATACCTTTCCTCAAGACATGAGTGCATAAATAAATAAAATAGACTAAACTGGAATTTAAACCCAGCTTACCAATTTCATATTCAGCACCAATGATCACTACACTAACTGAACATCTATATAATGATACAATTTCTCAAATGTATGCATTTGTTAACTTAACATGGCAAAAGTGGCACATTGTAACACAATTTTTGTTAACATAGTATGATTGCATTGGGGAGGTACTGCCTAGGAGACAGATTTCCAGGGACAAAATCACACCCCAAATTTTTCCTTCAGAATGTTGGTGATCACGGCTCTCCACAATTTTCTACCCCTTTGTAGCTTTTAATAAATTTTGTCTTTTTATTATTGCTTCCAAATCCTATTCTGCTATTCATTTACTCAAACTTACTAAGTAGATTATACATTTTTATTTTCTCTCTTGCCTTCAGAATGTCATATAAATTTTCAAGACCCTCTTTCCCTATTATGGGCTCTAGAATTTCAACTATCTCTTCCTGATGTTAATTATAAGGCTTCTTTGTGTTTCTATTTTTTCTAAACCTTTTTCATTGTTTACATGTTCACTTGATGGTATTCTCAGCCTCCTTCTGCAAAACCAGATTTTTATTGCTTAAAGTCATTTTTATCAGTGAGGAAACTGTTCAGCATTCACTGCCATATAAAAAGACTAGCAGTATAGCCCGGCGTTGCTCGGGTGTAATGAAAGCTTGAAAACTAATCCATGATCCTGGAGCTCAGACTCAGCCTAAAGAATATTTGTGTGAAGTTTGGTGAGAATCAGATAAAAATTGTGGATTTGTATAAAGGACATACAGACAGATAAACAGACACACACACAGACATCTTGCCTTTTATATATATATATATATATATATATATTATCGATTTTCTGCACTATTGTAAGAACTACAACCTTGAAACTTCTGAATATTGTTTCTTATGTCTTTGTCTATGAGTATATCAAATTTGATTAAAATCAGACCACTCCTTCTATAACCCGATTTTTTCGATTACTGATTTTCATCGAGGTTACCTCGACACAAAACCTAGCTAAGAACATTCACAGATGCTTATAGTACAACTGTATAAATTTTCAAGAAAATCGGTTCAGACATTTCGGAGTCTATAGGTAACAGACACACACACACACAGAGAGACAAAGTTCCATTTATAAATATATAGATAGATAGATAGATTGGTATTACATAAAAGTTCAGTACACTTTTCTTAGATTCAAACAAAATTTTTCTGTTTCTTAATACTTTTCTTAGCATTTGCAAGACATCTTTTGCTATTCAAATGTGCCTTTGTATTTCAGAATTTTATTGTTGTTAATAAGAAGTCACCATTAATAGTAGCAACATGGATGCCTGATAGTTTAAGAAAATTAAAATCAGTATCAATAAAATGAATTTTGTTTTGAAAATGTAAATGTAAGAATTTGCTCCAAACTGAGAAATTTTTCAGAATCAAACTAATTTTTCACTAAACATCACCAATTCAGTACTTGGAATTCACTCAAGAGACCTCATGGTCAGTGCATTCACCCATAGGCTATCTTTCACTCATAAAAGCACACAATAGAACCCATGGGTGGGCATCATTCCATTTAGTGCAGCAACATACCAAATTGCAAAAGACAAAAATAATATATAAAACAAAACATTTTTTAATTTATTTTTCTTTCAAAGATTTGTTCCATCTTGTAACTTTGGAGGATTAAAAAAAAACTTTGTAGGGTGTTTGGCAAAGGAAATAAATTTATCACATCATCTGCCAAGAGAAGATGACTGAAAATTTGATACTATCATTAAGATTCTATGCTTATAGCGCCTTTCATCTTCCATACTTTAGCTTTGGCAAGTAGCCAACATGCAAGACAGCAGCACAATCTTCTTATGATCACTATTTTCTTGATTTTACTAAATTTAGTTCCTTCCATTTTTGTTTATAATATTTTTTTATTTTCCTTCTTGTATCTTTTTGCTCTTCCTTCTTTTGCTTGCGCTTTCTTTTTCTTCTTTCTTCTTTTTCCTTTCTTTTTCTTTCTTCCTTTTCTTCTTTCTTTTTTGCTCTTCCTTCTTTTTCTTGCTCTTTTTCTTTTTCTTCTTTCTTCTTTTTCTTTCTTTTTCTTCCTTCTTTTTTCCTCTTTCTTCCTTCCTTTTTTCTTCTTTCTTTTTCCTTTTTCTTCCTTCTTTTTTTCCTTCTTTTTTCTTCCTTCCTTTTTTCTTCTTTTTTCTTTCTTCTTTTTCTTGTTTTTCTCTTTAATTCCTTCTTTTTTTCCTTTCTTCAATTTTTCTTTCTATATTTCTTTCATTAACTTATTCTCACTTTTTCTTTCTTTTTTATTTTTGCCTTTCACTTCCTACCCTCTTTTCCTCTCCTTGGCTTTGTCAGTTTACTTTTTTCTCTTCCCATTATAGTTCTTCCACTTTTTTTTCATCACTATTCTTCTTTCTTTATGGTTCATTTTTCCTTATCATTCAAATCTCTTTCATGAAAACAAGATTTTTTTTAATTAGTCACTACATAATTCACTTTACTAAGTCTTGGTTGTGACTCAATTATAAATATTTAGAGGCTTTGTTTTATGTAAATAGTAAGATTTTTGCCATGGACAGGAGTTTTGCTATTGTCTTTTTTCCATCTCTACACAAACCTTCTTCCTCATTACCCCTTTTCTCTTTTTTTCTCTTCTCTACTATTCTTTTATCCATCTTTGTTTTTGTTCCTATTTTTATAACCTATTGTGACTCACAATCTTTATTTTTACTAAAACTATGAACAAAGTCACATGAGAAAAATTATAATATTCTACTATTTCCATAAAAAAGACATGAAGATTGTAATTGTTTGTTATTGTTCATCCAATACAAGGCACAAAAGCCACTCAACCAGTCTACTGCAGAAAGATCTTCTGCCCAGACAATTGTGTCTCTTTCGAGACATGATTACCCAAGCATGAATCACATATGGCACTTAACTAACTGAAGAAGAAAGAGCCAATTGAAATTTTTTTGTACATGTAATGAGTATAGCAGATGTGCATTGTGGTGCAGTGGATATCGACTCAGAACGACAAATTGGGGAGCCAAGTTCGAATTTTAGTTGAATTCCTTGCATTCACTTATGCACAAATACCTTTGGAAAAGGTATTAATCCATCCCTTCCCTCCAGTTATGGGTTAAATAATAGGACAGACTGGGTTCTATAGCTTTGGCTGGCAACCAGTCTACCACAGAAAGCAATGGCAACCTATTGCGAGATAATCTTCTGCCCAGTCAGTCATGTCTCTTTCAAGACATGATCACCCAAAGCGTGTAACTGACTGACTGAATGAGGATGAACCGAACATGTGAGCAATGATGAGGTTTTGGAAAGAATGGCAATACAAAGAAAATTAATAGTGAGCATCAGGAAGAGACAACTAAAGTTCCTGGGACATGCAATGAGGAAGGAGGGCTTGGAGAACCTGATACTGACAGGCCAGATAGAAGGAAAAAGAGACAGGACAGCAGCAGATAACATATTTGAAGGGCCTGATCAGGTGGCTGATGGAACAGAGTTTGCATGGAGTAACAGGAGAAGGTGTGCTAAGAGCCACCAGGGATAGGGAAATGTGGAAAGCCATGATTGCCTACATCCTGAAAGAATAAGGCACATAGAAGAAGAAAAATGAGGAAAGAACTCTAGGAGTATTTAACATTCACAGGACATAGTAAAGGAAATATTGGTAGAGAGAAGTAACCTACTTAATGAACTAGTGTAAAAGAATGGCAGAACATGGACTAGGAGTGACAGTAAGGGAACAAATGTTGGTCTGAAGAATAAGAAGCTTTGTGGAGACAAAAGAATAAAAAAGGATCATATTCAAGCTCAAATATTTGGGAACACTACTTGTATATCATATAGTATATTTAGAAAATTATCTTTCTAACCATTCCAAACAGTTAATTTCGCTGTCAACTTCAGTCAGTTAAGTGCCATACGTGATACACACTTGGGTGATCATGTCTTGAAAAAGACATGACTGACTGGGCAGAAGATTATCCCGCAGTAGGTTGCCATTGCTTTCTGTGGTAGACTGGTTGCCAGCCAAAGCCATAGAACCCAATCTGTCCTATTATTTAACTCATAACTGGAAGGAAGAGACGGATTAATACCTTCCCCAAGGGTATTTGCGCACAAGTGAATGTCAGGAATTCAACTGGAATTCGAACTCGGCTCCCCAATTTCTCATTCCGAGCCGATATCCACTGCACCACAATGCACATCCTGTCAACTTGCTCAGCCAAAACTAAACGTTTTTAGATTCACAGCTTTTCAAAGATATTGCATGTCATTCTGACCCTCAGGGTAACTTCTTGCTAAATTCAATTAAATTTTTGTTATAATTGCTACATTCAGTGTTAATTTCTACATAAATGCTTTTCTAATAATCAATAGCTAAGCTAGCATTTTACATGCACATAGAATTTTTTTCTTTCTTTTTAGTTGATGTTTCGATGATTCAAGATTACATATTTGACTGGCAAGGTTAATTGCAACTGACTGGAAAAAGATAATTACCTTCTGAGATTATAATTAATTTTTATTCAGGCTGAACATTGGCTTATAGTATAGTTAATTAAACACAGAATTGGGAAAGAAAATGCAATCTACAGATAAAGAACAGTCTTGATTATTCAATTATTTGAAAGAATTTCATTTATTTTTAGATATTTCTTTAATTATTTAAGTTCAGAGTGTGGTAACTGTTCTTTTACAGAAAGAATAAATTCTTTTTATTTGAAATTTTATCTCTTTTTTTTTTTTTTTCTTGTGTATAGCATTTTTCAGCCTGACTGTAAAAATGCTAAAATTCCTCATTACATTGATCTGACATGTTACTAATCCAGACCTTCACAACTAGGACACAATGTGCTATGTACAACAGTGTCAACTCATTCTCTTTTGTATTCCATTGGTAATGAAAAAGTCATTCAGCCACCTTCTTTTCCAGAACTGTTACTTTGTAGAATGGACTGTCTAAAGGATACTGATGTTTTCATCATAACCCTGGCAGGGCTGGATTCTGGGTGCTATGCTTTGCCAAAGGTCTACCTGTGGTTTGGTTGTTTTTTTAAATTCAGAATTTTTCTTCCCATAGACTGGTTTCTAACTATGACTAGAGAGCCCAGTTTATCCTGCTATTTAACCCTATTTAAATTTATCTGCTGTTTAAAGATATCTTTTTATAACTGAATGTAAAAAACTCAACTAGAATTCAAACTTGGCTCACCAGTTTCTAATTCCAAGCCACTGTCCAATGGCACGCTCTGTCACATGTCACTTTTATGGACCAAATTGTTGAAATTTTCATCCACATTCATGTGACTGATTTTAAATGTTAAAAGATATTCAGCTTAAATTGATTAGGATAAAAAAGTAAGAAAAAAAAAGACAGAAAAAAACTTGAAATATTTACTCACAAGGTTGAAATAATTTCATGTGTTTTATTGTTGAACGGATTCTGTCTGAGTAGACAAAATCAAAATCACAAATTTTGATCCTTACAATTGGTTGTTGCTTTTAAATGAATTTGCAAAAAATGGACACTGATTTAAAATGCTAATTCTAATACTGTACAACCAATCTTACTGAACTGGTTATTCTCTGTATCTGATAAAAATTTAACTGGAACCCACTGGATGTGAATGTATTCTTCTTCTATGTTTTATATTCCTTTAGAATGTGGCAATCATGGCTCTCCACAATTTCCTATCCTTTTTAGCTCTTAGTAAATTTTGACTTTTTACTATCTCTCCTGAAACCTTTTCTGCAACCCATTTACACAAGCTCATTAGATAGGCTAAACAGTGCATTTTTTGTCCCTCATACTTTCAATATTTGCTGTGAGTGTCAAATTTTTCTAGGCCTCTTTCCTTATGTGCCTAGAAATTTCAACTCTTTTGCTGATGTTAAGTATAAGTATCTTTTTTTCTTCCATTTTGTTTTAAACTCTGTCATTGCTCACATGTTCAGTCCATGGTATTCTCAGCATCCTTCTGTAGAACGACATTTTATTAAAAATTTACAGTTGAATGTTGTTGCAGTTTATTATTAATTTTTGTTGAAAAATAAATTGAATCTAGTTTATTTACTTATTAAATAATGAGTAAAATAATGAGTAATATGTACCTAAAATAATATATTTTATCTCAGAATACAACAGAATCTATTTTCTTCAATGTCATCATTAATACTCAAGATAAACCTTAAGTTAATATTTGTAACATTGTTTCTCGAGGCACTTTAAATGAATTTATAGACAAAACCATTAAACTTATAGTGCAGTATGTGATTCATACTAGAAAAAACAGATGTTTAATGTTCATCAAGAACCTTGATAGAAATGTTCATCTGTGCTAACCCCATTAAGAACTGGGTTCACCCTGAGAGATACAATTCTTTTTTACTCCATGTCACCTCAGAAATTTAAAAGGAACACAGGGTAAACCTAGATGTTTTCAAAGCCACCAAATGCAGAATAATGCCTCAAAGAATGTTAGTGGGGATACAAATATAAACAAGGCAATGAATGAACACAGCATATACACACACACACACACACTAGAAAACTAGATAACAGAAAGTTATGTAAATGCTTAAACTATGAGAGAAGAAGTAGAGTCACTCTTATCCTTGCAAGAAGATTGAATGTTCAAAGAAAGACCCAAAACCTTATACCCTCGATTCAGTTGACATTAATTTGACAGAATTCATAAATGAATAAGCAATTATTTTGTGTATGATAAATTTAGCCTCATGTTCTGATAATGTTACCATGAACTCTCTTCCATATTCTTGCTTTCCTGATGGCTACAACCTCCAGGAATTTAAATGCAATGTCAATACTCATCTATTAACCACTTGACTCTAGTTCTTTCACCACCCCGTATATCCTTTCCTTTCTCTCCACCTTTGCAACTGTCATCACACCTGTATTCCCATCCTTCTCTTGCTCCTTTCTAACTGGTTCATCTTCCTCTTCACTCTCTTCTACTTAATCTTTTTACTCTTATGTAGCCCCCTGCACATCAGTGGCATTACCGCCTTGCTCGGGGTGATATGATTATAAAAAAAAAGGTATATAAATACTTTAAAGTCTTTATGCTCTTGCCTCACCATTTCTTTCTTTGCTCTGTCAGGTGTACCTCCAAATCCAACTGTGGTACAAGTTTGGACCAGCACCAAAAAGACCGATGGCTCTCAGGAGAAGCTAAGAACTGCATATCTATTTTTGACATCCAACCCGAAAAAGTATCAGTTTCTACAGTCAGCGATGTAAGTATTATTATTATTATTATTATTATTAAAATACACTTTCTTAAATGGTTTACTCTCATTCATATCTGCCTTTCTTCCAAATGCATACAACAGATATCCCACAACTAAGATCTCAGCTATAAAATAAATACCTAAATTTCAGATTTTTGGGCAGAGAGCCACCACTGCCAACACCACCACATTCTCCGCCAGCAGCTGCCTCCGATTCAGCACATTCTGTCAGATTCCATCAAGAACCTTTAGCTTCACGAATGAGATTTTGCCAAATCACATCGACCTGATTTCATTCGGTTCTTACGGACTCCTGTGTCCACCAGCAGCCTTGGCCTTCGTGTGACCTTATCAAATCACTCTGACACTTGTTTTGTCTACTTCAACTCCAAAAGAAGAGAAATTGATATAAAAACATGAAAGGAGAGAAATGTATATTTTCCCAAAATAATTAGATTTTATGCTCCCAAGCCTTTAGAAGTACTTGATGGTACTAAAATTATTATGTTTTTCTCCTGAGCTCACATTGCGTGAAGCAATAAAACATTGATAACATTGCCAGTATCGATTTCTCTCTCCATTGTTTTAAATCAACCAAAGGAAAGTATCCTCGCGGGAGAAGGGAAAGTATCCCTGTGGGAGATAGTGTCACATCAATACATATCTTACATGTGGTATATTTTACATGTTTTATGATGTTATTTACTAAAACAAAATATCTATACAAAATTCAACTGAATTTTTATTATCTTTCAAACAAATTTATAAAAAACAACCACAAATTCAATGCCTGTGCCAGGCAGTGTGTAGTTGGACTTAGGGGAAAATGGAATAATGACTGAGCAATGCTAAATAAAATCTAGACAAAATATTTCTAGACATGTCCAGAGGAACTCTATCCACATGAATTAAAAAAAGGGTTCACTTTGAAATTCCTTCAGATCAGCAAGCACCTGAAGGCCAACATGTACAACAACCCAAATGGGATACCAACAAAGATATTAGTCTGAATATAAATAATGGTAATTTCTAACCCCAAATATTCAAATAAAAAAAAAAACACTTTTATTTACATTATTTATATTCAGACAGTTGTCCTCATCTTTGTTGTTATTAATACAAGTTTCAGACGTAGTGTTCTCTGACCTTCCTCAGGTGTTTATCATCTGGGGAATCTACAGAGAATTCTGAAGTGAATCTGTTATTTAATCTTTGGGTAGACTGTTCTTGTTTCACTGCCCATGTGTAGTGATATCTTGTCTAGTTCTTATTTTTAGTACTACTCAGTTATTGCTCGTTTCATTTCCACTGGATCCAAGTACTTAACTCAAAACAAAGACATAACAGCAACAAAGGTGAGGACAATAGTTTACATGTAAAATGGTGTAAATAATGACTCCTCATCTCAGAAATTCATACAGACGATCAGGTGATAACAACAACAAAGATGAGGACAATTGTCTGAATGTAAATCGTGTAAATAATGATAACTCCTCATCCCAGTAATTCAGATAGCAACTTTAATTTTAAGATTTTCCCTCTAAAAATTACACATATACAATTTTTATCCTGTCAAGAATGCTTGCGTTATTTTCTGGTCTCTAAAAATCCGTGTCTTCCTAATTTGTAATTCATTTCCATCGTAAATTTCTTCAAATAACATTCTTTTTTTTTTATGTGCCCTGTCCTTTCAGGATGTAGGAGATCATGGTGGCTCTTAGCACGTGCTTTCTCCTGTTACACCATGCAACCCTCGTTCCATCATCCACCTGATTAGGTTCTTCAAATATGTTATCCACTGCTTTCCCCTGTCTCTTTTTCCCTCTATCTGGCCTGTTAGTATCAGGTTCTCTAAGCCCTCTTTCCTCATTGCATGTCCCAGGAACTTTAGCTGTCTCTTCTTGATGCTCAGTATTAATTTCCTTTTTGTTTCCATCATTTCCAAAACCTCATCATTGCTCACATCCTCAATCCATGATATTCGCAGCATCCTTCTCTAGAATCACATTTCATCTGCTTCAAGTTTTTCATTCATCGTTGAAGATATTCTCTAACATTCACTGCCATATTGAAGAACTGACATCACATAGCAATCCAGTACTCTCCTCTTTGTTTCTAGCGAAATTGTCCTGTTTCTTAATACTTTACTCAACTTCTGGAATGCTTCCTTCGCCATGCCAATTCGCCTTCAGATCTCTGTGTCACACTTTCTGTCTTCTGTTAGAACACTTCCCAGGTATTTAAATTTTTGTACCTGCTTGATTTCAGTATCTCCCACCTGTATTTGGCATTTTGGGCTTTAATAGTTAATAAAAACAAAAAGGAATAAATTTAGATGGTGAAACTTGAATAAGGAATATAGTTATATGGTGAGATTCAATATTCTGTCTACCATTAATAGACTTCCAGAGAGTAAAGAGATGTGAGTTCAACTCTCAGTGAGAACTTTATTTCCAAATCCTATTGTTTATTAATAGCTGTAGAATAATGGTCAGAGTAGTTGCAATGAAATAAAATGTCAAATGAAATCCTAGTTAAAAATGTAGAATAGCTGAAAAGTTCAAACATTATTACATCTAATACTACTAATTGGACAAAAAGGAACTGAAATTAAAATGAAAGAAATATTAGCCAAAGATTTATAATAAAATTATTTTTTTTTATCTGAATTTCTGGAATCAGTATTTACATTATTTGCAGTAAGGTTAATCAGCTTTATTTTTACTACCACAATGTTTTGACTGGCCTTCTTCAGGTATCTGTTGATTCCAGGTAAGCTTCAGGAAATTTCATACTGAATCCTTTATTTAATCTACAGGTGTAGACGGTTCTTATTTCACTGCCTGTGTCTAAGGATATCACATTTTGTTCTTTTTTTCTCCCCACTTTTAGTTCTGCTCAGTTATTGTTATTCCATTTTTCTGTTCAGTTATTGTTATTCCATTTTTCTGCTCAGTTATTGTTATTCCATTTTTCTGCTCAGTTATTGTTATTCCATTTTTCAATGAGGCTGAGTCTGTATTTCCTGATTTCACAATTATTATACTACTAAATTCATGAATTAATAATCTAATCCTCTAGGCTATATCATTAGATATGAACAGCAGAACAAGAACAATCTACTCTTGTAGATTAAATAAAGGGTTCAGTTCAAAATTTCTTGTAGATTACCTGAATTGACAGACACCTGAAGAAGTTTAGAGACTGAAACATTGAAATTGCATGAATGACTGGAAAAAAAGGGACTAAATATGATATCTATTGACATAAACAGTGGAATGAAAAGAGTCTACCCTCATATATTAAATAAAGAGTTCAGGATTAAATTCTTTGAATGTTACCAGAGCAACAAACACCTGAAGAAGGTTAGAATGGACAACAACAGAAACATTGTAATAATAGCAACAAAGATAAGGATATATTTCCAAGATGATGTATTGTAACTATTTACACTATTTATATTGTTCAGACTATTGTCCTCATTGTTATTGCCATGTTCACAACGTTTCGGCCATTGTATCCTCTAATCTTCAGGTGATATATATTTGAGTTTCAAAGCAAACCTTTCACCAAGGACACATAGCCTAATAGATAAACGCATTGGTCGAATAATCCAAAAAGTGACTTGACCCAAAGAGTTCTTGGTTCAATACCTGGCCACAGCAGAAGGAACAAAAACTTGGAGGGTTTAGTTACTAAAGGGAATTAACTGACACTGAGATATCCAGAAAAAGCATGTCACATAGAATTAGAACAATCTACCCCTGTGGACTAAATAATGGGTTCAGTTAGAAATTTCAACATATATCACCTGAAGAAAGACAGAGCATACAATGGTTGAAACATTTTAAATATGGCAATAAAGATGAAGACAACAGGCTGAATTATATAATGTAAAAAGATAAGGATATTAGTCTGAATGTAAATAATGTAAATAACATCCTTTTCCTTAAATTTTTATTTCAGAAAGCAAGCAATGGCTTTATATGTTCATTGTTGTTCTCAAAAGCCACCTTGTGGCAAACATTTTCTATAATCAATGTCCTAAATGCCCCAAAATAAAATAAATCAAAATTCTTTCTTTACACATACAAGAAGACACAGCTGATCATTGCCAATGTTCTGGCAACTTGCAAAAAATTCATTTAGAGCAACACTGACTGTAGCAAATCAAATTTCTTCAAATACTCCCGTCCCACACCTGCCCCTCTCAGATTTTTCCAAACTACCACACCCAACTCCTGTACCTGTCATCCCTGAAGCAAGTGAACCAACATCACAAACTCCAAACATTGTAAAACAGATTCGAAGGCACCCTGCTAGTTTGTCACTTCTAGTCTAGACAAATCTTTTCTTTTCAAAAAGAAAGAGAAAAATAAACAAAGCGTTTTGTTCCATTAATTGTATTAGTTCTTTTACATTTAACTTTACAGATTGCATTAAATTTACTTGTAGCATTTTAGAGATGAACACAGATGAGAAATTTTGCTGTGATTTCCCCAAAGAGATTAGCATGACAAATTCCAGTTTCACTTACAACCTGTCAACCAGAAAAAAAATGAATATGTGTGTGTGTGTATATATATATATATATATATATATATATATAGTGTATTGAGGCAGCAGATAATTTTCTAAACATATCCTGTTCAATATAAGAGACAATGAATGTCTATTATGTTCACTCATGAGCCATTCTAAACGTCATATTTTGGCTTTAATTTCAGGTGAAAATAAAGACAAAAATTCTCCAACATTTGGATAATTTTTATTAAGTTGGTTCTAAGCTTACATTAAATCCAAACAACCCACACTTAATAAAACCTCGTTTAAATCTGGTCATAACACATTACATTGCATTTAAATATATGGTTCTGTTAGCATTTCACGCTATCACTCAGTGTGACATCATAGAACCGCATTACAATTTTACAAACTGCATTTGCTATTTTTGGTAACTGTTATCATTGCTTAGCAAAGTTTTATATCAACACAAGATAAAATTGTCACTGATAGTGGATGTTTTTATGTTAATGTCCTTTTAACCTATCTGAAGATGGCTCATGTGAGCCAAAAGCTTAGAACAAACTTAATAAAATATTATCCAAATGTTGGAGAATTTTTATCTTTATTTTCACCTGAAATTAAAGCCAAAATATGGTGTTTAGAACGGCTCATGGTTAAACATAATAGACATTCATTGTCTCTTATATTTAACAGTATATGTTTAGAAAATATATATATATATATATATATATATATATATATATATATATATAGTCATCCACAGACAGATCTGTTTCATTGTATCACAGCTCATCAGTATGGTTAGACATCTGATTGCTTTTTATCCAAGATTGAAACCAGACCGAATTGGCGTCAGTCGACAATTCTACCTCTGAGTTATAGGCATTCGGTAGAAGGAGGCAGACATTTTAGCATGTATATTATCATTATACACGCCCAATAGCTGAGAGTGTTCTAATTCATTGCTGAATGAACGATGCGTATATGCTAGAGTAGCTACAGTTTTTTCAAAGTCTACCATTCTTCCCAATATATATAAATTAAGAGTGTGTTTTTGGTTTGTCTCTGGCACAAAAATATGTCAACAAATTTATGCTGCTCTCATTTTTTTCCTTCAGTCAAATATGGAATTTGCAGGTAATCAAATTTATCTTTAAGTACAAGAAAGACAAATAATAAATAATTCATTCTACTTTATGCTACATCTTTAACTAACTTGCTACGAGTGAGTTTTTGCAAAATGTTATATTCTGTCAGAGTTTATTTTTATTCACATTTATATTCATACTATCATTCATATTCAGGTTGCTTTGATTACAATTTATTGACCATTATGTTGGGTTGAAAGAAAAGTTTGTAATTATCAATAGGCGGCATTTGAACACAGGATTTTGTTTAATATATGCCTGAAATTTATAGCATATACAGGGTCTGATAGTGATACAAAAATAAAAATAACACTGGTTCTTGTTTGATCACCAGAGTTAAGCAGTGGTGAGCCCAGTCAATACTTTGATGGAGGATTGCTTAGAAACACTGGGTACTGTAAGTGAAAACTGGATACAAAAATAATTAGTATGAGGTTGGCAACTTTCTCCCATGAAAATTTACTTGGTACAGAAACTAAAGCATCAACACCTAGTGTTGTTGGGCACCATGGCCCCCAGTACTCCTCAGTGAGGTATGCAGGATTAAAGATGTTGAGGGAGGCAAATGGGATAGTTGTTAGAAAACCCCTGCAATTGTACTTTTAATCTTCTGTGTGTTCTTCACATTTATGGCCTTGTGTTATACAGGATCCGATGAATGAATTGTCATCTAAATTATACAAAAATGAAAATAACACTGACATCTCATTTTAACAGATATATTTACCAAATCTACACCAAAATATCCTAAAATACTAAAGAGTAAAATTTATTCAATAAAATTGCCATTGGCTTCAACCACATCCTCTAGACAACTTCTAAATCTCCTGCAATTCTTTTTATTTGACCAAATATGGTGCTACCTTTTACTTTCAAAATAAAGGAATGCCTACTCTATACAGGATGCTATAGGTAAATTCTTGTATAAATTATGCAAAAATAAAAATAACACTGACATTTCATTTTAACAGATATACACAAAAATATCTTGAAACACTAGAGAGTAAATTTTTTCAATAAAATCACCATTGGCTTCAAATACAACCTCCAGACGATTTTGAAATCTTCTGGATGATCTACTTGTTTAAGTTGGTAAATGCTGCTATAATTCTTACCTTCGATTCATTATTGGCATCACAAGATTTGTTGGTCTTTTGTTCAACTGTACCTCACACATAATAATCATGAATGTTTCAGTCGAGGGAGTTAGGTAGCCAGATTTAAGGGGTGACATGGTCACAGAAATTGTCTGACAACCATAACTGGGTTCCTCTGCTTGTGTAGCATGGTGCAGAGTCCTGACAACAGACATAGGGTTTTCTAGCAGCCACCCTCTTGACCCAAGGTAACACTATCTCCTCAAGGACCTCACCAACAAATTCTGAAGATTTTCTTATCACAAAGATCAGGCATTTTTTTTAGCTGCCATACCTTTGTAATGACCATTAGATTCATCCTTCTCTTTTCAAATACTCTGCACCCCCACCCCCGCATTTACACCCTCTCACTTTCACTCTTGTGTGGCTTTCTTTATCTCTTCTTCTTCCTCTTCACCTAGTTACCATCCACAAAAAAAGATTGGAACACAGATGTTACTATTATTTGTTGATACACACAGTGAAACATAAACTTATCTTTTTCTGCACAAATCACATTTCTCTAAAACAAATGAACTCTGAATTCTTTAGACTCTTTACCCCTCTTTCTCTTAGAACATTTTTACAGTTTACTAATTTCATCCATACAAATTGAATGTTATTCTGCTCAATAAATACATTTTTACTTATTTATACAAATAAAACAGTCTTATCTTTTCAACCTTGCATTAATTTTAAATTGTGAGGCCAATTTGATAGACATAATCAAGCTCCCTATACACATTCAGTCAAACATTGAAAAAATTGAAAAAAAAATATTAGGCACAGATTTACACTAAATAAGATGCACAAAAATTGAATAAAAATATTGAACTAAATTAAGTTCATATTTGTGTGTGTATTTTTTTAATTTGTGGTTTTATTTCATAACTTTGAAATGTATACCCTTTAAAAATTTTGCTAAGTGTGCCATGATATTTTTATTTGTTCTTGGGTGTCTTATTGCTTAAAAGTGTTGAGAATCACTTGTCTACTCAAATACAGGTATCCACTAAAAATAAGGTTTGAAGTAATAAAAATATGTCGGATTAAAATATATAATCTAGTCTTTAGATTTATGCATTTTTCAAAAGATGACCTTCATGTATGTCTTTTTATACAGTTAATATGGGAATACAGTTCATATTGTGAATTTTAAATGTTTTTAGATGAAAATTAAAAATGGAGGACAATGAGGAGCATTTTTATCATTTGAAGCTTAAAAAGAAAAAAAATAAAGTTGCTATGCAAATAGCAAAAAAGATATGCACCATTTATGGAAGTATTGTCTATATGTGGTTTGCTAGGTTCAGAAGTGAAAATTTTGATGTGGAAAACCAAGAATATTATAGTCATTGATGATAACCAAATCAAAACTTGATTAAAAATCATATAGGTTACAAAACACAGGACATTGCAGAGATACTCCATATATCGCCTACGAGCATTATAATATGTTTGCTATTTGCATATGTGATCTACTATAAAAAAATTTGGTGCTGGGGTAATTAAGGAAAAAACCATGTCTTTTTCTTTACGTTTTTTTTTTTTTTTTTAATAATTTTACTCAAAGCAGGACAAAAAAGCCACTAAGATACAAGGTATTACTGAATGTGAAAGAATAAGAAACAGAGTAATCCTATCTTAATTTTACATTTATGTTGCTAGAAAACAATTATTTCTTTCCTGATTCAATTTGCATTTCTCTTTTCAGCTTATTCTAAATATGAGCAGTCAACTACCAAGGGAAAGTACCTACACATGTGTATTTAAAGAACTAAACAGGACCTCACCTGCCACTGTGCACAGAAAGACTGTGACATGCAAAACTCCGGATTTTTCCAAACTGAGGGACTATAACAGAGAAAATTCGCGTAAGTTATATAATAAATATTTTTCAACTTATTCTTCTACGTGCCATCTTAGTTCAAGACATTGGCAATCATGGCTCACCACAATTTCCTGTCCTTTGTCCTTAATAAATTTTGTCTTTTTATTATCTCTCTTGAAGCTTGTTCCTCCAACTATTTACTCAAGCTTACTATTAAGGTTGTGTTATTTTCCTCTGTTTCTCTTGCCTTCAATCTGTCTTGTGAATATCAAATTTTCCAAACCATCTTTCCTCATTATGTACCCTGTACATTTCAACTATATTTTCCTGATTTTATGTATAAGGCTTCTTTGTGCTTCCATTTTTTCTAAAATTTTGCCTCTGCCAACATGTTCAGTCCCTGGTATTTTCAGCATCCTTCTGTAGAATCATATTTCTGTTGCTTCAAATCTCTTCAACATCTGGGAGATTGTCCAACTTTTACTGCCATATAGAAGGACTGATATTGCATAACAGTTTAGTACTTTTCTCTTTGTTTCTAACAAAGTCTTTTGTTTCTTAATACTTTGCTTAGCTTTTGGAAGGCATCTTTTGTGATCCCAGTGCACTTTCGGATTTCGGTTTCTCCGATCTGTAATTTGCATGTTGGGCTGTATCTTTTGCTAACAATCATGCATTCTATCTTCTTGTATTTGGTGTTTAGTCCTTTCTTCTAACTTTCCTTTTCTATCTTCTCTAGGAGTTCTTGTAGTTTTCTTTTCTGTATTTGCTGTCAATTCTCTGTCATCTGCATAACTTATGCTGTTCAGATTGTGGCCATCAATAATGAATCCTGGTAGCAATTCTAATTCTCTCAAAATTGCTTCACTGTATAAGTTGGAAAGGTCTGGTGAGAAGATACATCATTGTCTTACACCTAGAATATTAAAATTATCAAATTTATGTTGAGTCATGAATTATTTCTGTTTTCATTTATCAACTGTATTCTTTTAAATATTGCAAGTGGTTCTACAAAAATGGAAATTACTTATAACTCAATCTAATCCTACCTATCAGATACTGATGTTCATTATTCTACTTTTTTTTTTTACTTTTTTTTATACTGTTATCTTAATTTTAGTTTTAACACAGTTCAAACAAAAAAGTAAAAAAATAAAAATAAGGGAAAGAAAAAGTGAAAGAAATGTATTGTAGAAAGAAAAGTATAGGAGAATGAAAAAATGAAAGAAAAGTGTAAGAGAAAAAGTGAACAAATATGTAGGAGAAAAAAGTGAAGGAAAAGTGTACGAGAAAGAAAAAGTGAAGGAAAAGTGTACGAGAAAGAAAAAGTGAAGGAAAAGTGTAAGAGAAAGAAAAAGTGAAAGAATATATAGGAGAAAAAGTGAAGGAAAAGTGTAGGAGAAAGAAAAAGTGAAGGAAAAGTGTAGGAGAAAGACAAAGTGAAGGAAAAGTGTAGGAGAAAGAAAAAGTGAAGGAAAAGTGTACGAGAAAGAAAAAGTGAAAGAATATATAGGAGAAAAAGTGAACGAAAAGTGTAGAAGAAAAAGTGAAGGAAAAGTGTAGGAGAAAAAGTGATGGAAAAGTGTAGGAGAAAAAGTGAAGGAAAAGTGTAGAAGAAAAAGTGATGGAAAAGTGTAGGAGAAAGAAAAAGTAAAGGAAAAGTGTAGGAGAAAGAAAAAGTAAAGGAAAAGTGTAGGGGAAAGAAAAAGTGAAAGAATATATAGGAGAAAAAGTGAAAGAATATATAGGAGAAAAAAGTGAAAGAATATATAGGAGAAAAAGTGAAGGAAAAGTGTAGGAGAAAGAAAAAGTGAAGGAAAAGTGTAGGAGAAAGAAAAAGTGAAGGAAAAGTGTAGGGAAAAGAAAAAGTGAAAGAATATATAGGAGAAAAAGGTGAAGGAAAAGTGTAGGAGAAAAAGTGAAGGAAAAGTGTAGAAGAAAAAGTGAAGGAAAAGTGTAGGAGAAAGAAAAAGTGAAGGAAAAGTGTAGGAGAAAGAAAAAGTGAAGGAAAAGTGTAGGAGAAAGAAAAAGTGAAGGAAAAGTGTAGGGGAAAGAAAAAGTGAAAGAATATATAGGAGAAAAAGTGAAGGAAAAGTCTAGAAGAAAAAGTGATGGAAAAGTGTAGGAGAAAGGAAAAGTGTAAGGGAAAGAAAAAGTGAAGGAAAAGTCTAGAAGAAAAAGTGATGGAAAAGTGTAGGAGAAAGGAAAAATGTAAGGGAAAGAAAAAGTGAAAGAATATATAGGAGAAAAAGTGAAAGAATATATAGGAGAAAAAGTGAATGAATATATAGGAGAAAAAGTGAAGGAAAAGTGTAGGAGAAAGAAAAAGTAAACCAGAAAAGGTGGAAGAAAGAGTAAAATAAAAAAGTGGAACATAAGAAAAGTGAAAGAAAAGTAACTAAAGCATGAAAAGTGAAAGAAAGAGTCTAAAATAGGAAACTGATAATAAGAAAAATAAGAGAAAATAAAAGAAATTAAATTAGAAGAAAGAAAAGTGAAAGAAAGAAAATAGAAGAAAGGCAAAACTTATATAGATAGATAAGAATAACTGAAAGAAAAAAATGTAAGAAGAAAGAAATAAGGAAAAGTGAAAAACCGATAAACATTTTCAAATGGCAAGACACAAAGCAAGTGATGCAAACATTGGAACAACCAGAGAAAAGACTCATTTGTGTTTAGATGAATATACAATTAACAAAAGCCAACATACACATTCTTAGATTGTTTCATACACAAGCTCTCGCTGTCTTTCCTCAAAGAGATTCAAAACAAATTTAAGGTGGGGTTATGTAAGTTGGGGCACAACAGGCATGTACAGAGATACAGTGAAAGAGAGCAATAACTGTTGCCACCACTGACTGCATATTTGTAGATAAGATGTGATTAATAAGTCACGGTACATAAATGGGGAAAAACTAAATCCTAGCATTTAAGCTACAAGAAGAGAGTTTCATATTTTATGTAACTGTCAGGCAAGCACGCCTCTCTTGGGGGAGAAATCATAAACACAGAGTTGATTATTCTTTCTTTCTACAACACTTGTCTGTTTCCTTCCTTCCAATTCATTCCTCTTACTTTATCATTTGCCTGCCTTTCCCAAGGGTATTAGTAAAATGTAAGCACATCAGGTCAATCCACAATTCCTGCAATGAAGTAGTAAGATAAGAATGTTCTAAAGTTCAAACAATCAACAATTATTTGAGATATTAAGAAGGAAGGAAGGAGTTTGGACTTTGATATTCAAATAGTTCAGTATGTTTGCACTTTATTCAATTTAATTATTTCTTTTTGGGTGTTGCTTGTAAAAAAATTGTAAATTAAGGTCGTAAGAAAAGAAAGAATGCAAGAAAGAAACAAAAAAGAAAGTAAGGAAGCAAGAAAAGAGAGAAAAGAAAAAGGAAAGAAGCAAGAAAGAAAGAAAAGAAATGAAAGAAAAAAGAAAGGAAGAAAAAGAAGAAAGGCAAGAAGACAAGAAAGGAACAAAAAGGTTGTAAAAAAGGAAGGAAAGGAAAGAAGAAAGTAGAAAAGAAAGGAAGCAAGTAAAGAAGCAAAAAAGAAAGAAAAGAAGCAAGAAAGCAAGCAAAAAAGAAAGTAAAAAAGATGTAAGA
Source organism: Ascarosepion bandense (assembly GCA_037127315.1). Taxonomy (NCBI): domain Eukaryota; kingdom Metazoa; phylum Mollusca; class Cephalopoda; order Sepiida; family Sepiidae; genus Ascarosepion; species Ascarosepion bandense. The sequence goes on from JBBBDQ010001733.1 coordinate 1,100,290, forward strand.
AAGGAAAGGAGAAGCAAAAAAAAATAGAAAGAAACAAATAAAAGGAAGGAAGGGAAAAAGAAAGAAAGGAAAAGTCTGTAAGAAAGGAAGAACGGAAACAAGAGAAAAAAGAAAAACGCATTCTCAATCCTTTTGTTTTTAGTACAGATTTATTTGCTTTATTTTATTTCACTCATACATTTGAATGCAGCTTTTCTTAGAAACTTGGTAAGTCATTAAAAAGATAATGAAAATAATTCTAGAGAGAGCAAATATTCTTCTTTTGTGATTTTCAAAAAATTTACACACATAAAAGAACACCATCTTTTTTAATTAAATTTTAATAATTTTTGTTTGTTTTATTTTATTGCATCTTTTGTGTTTTATGTGGGAGTAGTTTTTTTTAATTTTATTTTAATTCACAAAACTGTGATGATGTTTTAACAATTCACCTTCAACAATTTCTTTTCCTAGTAGAAAATCAACTAACAAATACCTAATAACCTTTGTGAGATTCTCATCCATCCACTACCTACTTTAATTTTTTATTTTTTTTTATTTTATTGGGAGGTGGGCACTTTGTGAATTTTTCTTCTTTTTTACACCAGCCTATTTTCTTGTTACCATCAAGTGAAATGGATTAGGGTTGATTTCTCTTTGTCACAAAAATCATTCTTGCTACTTTTACCATTTCGAAGAAGAAGAAGTAGAAAAGTGTTTTAGATGCTGAAAGCAAAACGTTGCCATAACAACTGGGAAAAATTGATTTTGTTGATCTTGCTTGTCAAATGAACACATATGCTTTACTCACATGAGCAGATGCAACAAAAATATTTCTTAAGATTATTACTTGTTGACTATTGAGCCAAAGATTTCTTATTCTATATCAGGTTTTTTGTTAGCATTTTTTCTTTTTACTTTCTTTTTAAATACATGTATTAGCTAAAGAGAAAAGAGACTGTTTAAATTTTCCACAAGGTATATGTTCCAAATTCCAAGTCTTTCCACAAATATTTGAAACAGCAGGTAGTACCGAATAACCTTTTTTTGACACATAAATATGATACAGTTAAAATTTTAAATTAGACATAATAAGAACAAAGAGTCAATTGAAATTTCTATGTCTTATAATGAAGAAAGTAGGCCTGGAGATTTCAACACTCACAGGATATATTGAAGGCAAGAGGGACAGGGCAAAGTAGTGAATAAATGACCTAGCAACCTTGTGTAAATATTTGGCAAAACAAGGATTAAGAGAAATTTCAGGAAGACAAGCACGACAAAAGACCGAAAATTTTGGCAGAGCCATCATTGTTCATGTTCTAAAGGAATTTCATGCACAAAAGAAAAAAGAAGACTAACAACAAGAAAAATTCAAGTTCCAAGGGTTTCTGCGGATTTTTAAAACCGTAAATAGTACCCAATCCTTGTTTCCTTATTTATAAATTAAGTACGGAGAATAACAGCAGCAAAATAAGTTATAACAATATAATTTTAGTAAATCGTTATAAAAATATAATGTTACAAAAAAGTTATAACCATATAGTGGTATTGGAGTAGATAGACTAAACTATCGCCCGGTTCACACTCCACCCACATCTATTGAACAGGTGAAGAGGCTCATCCCTTGTTTCCTGTTTAGGATGTGGTTTCCGGCTTTCTCTTTTCCATTCTTTTTACCCTTACATAGCCCCCTGCGCATCAGTGGTGTTAACACCTTGCTCGGGGTGATATGATTAAAAAAAAAAATATATATATATATATAGTTACAACAATATAGCATTAAAACAGTTATAACAACATAATGTCAAAAAATATTATAATAGTAATGGGTAGAATATTTACTTTTCTTTCTCTTTTTAAGTAATTTCTAAAATAAGATTTTTCTTTTCTTATAAATTTCAGAATATTTCACTTAAAGGAAGCACTTTATGACTTTTCTTCAGCATGTCTGAATTGCCAGTATCAACGCTATTCTGCTTTGGAACCAATATTAAGTAGAATTTAGTAATTGTTTATTTCTACTGTTAATTGAAATTGAAATTCCAAACCATTGTATATCAATCTCATAATTCTTTCTTAACAATTTATTCAATAAAAGAAGTTCAAGGCAATAAATACCCTCTTTCTAACTAGGTATTCTATAGTATTAGCAAGCTATATTAGCAGTCCACTGGGTTTGTGTAACACTGTAAGCTAAACAATATGTCAAACTAATTAACCCTCTAGGGCCATTCGTATCATATTTGATACAGTATTTCCCTATAAGGAAACATTTGGTATTCATTGAGTGAGCAGTCAGTACTGCTTTCATTTGAAATTTATAAAATATTTCTCTTAAAAAATTTTTCAGGAAAATATTTCTTTCAAGGCTTGTTTTCATACTGTATCAAATATGATACAAATGGCCCTAAAGGGTTAAAGACCTGGAGCACACTGCTGTTGAACAATGGTTAGCAAGGTTCTTCAATAGAGTGTTTCTAATATAACAACCATTAGGCCTCATTAGGCACTCTATACTTATTTCCTTGTGACAAAGTAAAATTTACTAAACATCTGGTTAACTCACAATGGAGAAATTATTCACAAAATAGTATAATAGATAGTATGTTCTGTTTTCATTAGGTCCCTCATAATTCAGCCTTGTACCAGACTAAGCTAAACTCACTTTAGTGAGCAGTAGTGGTGAGCTCAATAACTGAAAAAGTTCAAAGATGTTCTCAGTTACAAGAACAATTTGTTATTAAATAAATTTCTGTGTAATTTTGATTTTTTTTTTCTCAGAATTATAAACTTTTTTTTTTTTTATGATTTTAATCTATATATATTGTAACATTATATCTAAAACCAAGCACTGAATTGGCTGGTGGGTAGAAATTGACCTACAATTATGATATTAGTATTGCTATAGTAGTGATATGATAATGTGTACTTTATTCATTTTGAACTTGCGACCTCTAACAACACAGAAGAAGTCCTCAATTGATCTGATGTGGCTTAGACCATTCGACCATGAATGATTTCACAGTCTAAATAAAGCTGAATCAAATTTTTGTTCATAAGGCTTGTTGTTAAGGGTCACAGGTTTGAATCCTGCCAAATGACACATTTTCCTAACAAAATTACTCAAAAAATCTAGGTAAAGATATATACATAAATATACTGCTTAATTATAAACATAGTATCTACTCAAATAGGAGTATCAAAAATAATGTTCAAACAAATTAAAATAACACAAGTTGTTAATAATATTTTGCAAAAACATAATTATATGTCCTTAAACCTAAACCATATGTATATACATATATAATATCTGAGTTATAAGATTCTGAGCAGAAAAAGTGAAATTAATAAATTTCATTCATTGATTACTGTAATGATTTTGCCTAATTAATTTCATTTTGAAGATTACATCCCTGAAATTAAAATGTATTTCTTACATGTTTTTAAAATAATGGGTAGTACTTACTTAAATTTAATATAGTTGACTGTAATCTGTATAGAACTCATCTACTGTAGGTAGTAAGCTCCTGCTGTCTATCTAATTTTTTCTTAAAAGACCATTATGATACATCAGTTGAATTTATCTCCCTTGTTGTTTAACCATTGTCTTAGTTTTAAGTTTTAGTTCACACTTTCAGCGGACCTCAAATGGAATGACTATATCGAATCCATTGCTAAATCCGCTGCTATGAAAGTCGGTTCTCTGTGTAGGGCCCGGAAGTTTTTTCCGTCTAAATCTATCCTGCACATTTATAAATCTACCATCCACCCGTGCATTGAATACTGCTGCCATATCTGGTCGGGTGCCCCTGCTGTTCTCCTCGGGCTTCTCGATAAGGTTCAGAGGAGGGTCTGTAATGTGATAGATACCGACTTGGCAGACCGCCTGCAGTCTCTCTTCCACCAGTGTGACATGGCTTCCCTGTGTCACTTCTATAAATACTTTCACGGCTTCTGCTCCGATGAACTTAGATCACTAGTGCCCCCTAAATACGAATTTGAACAAGATACTAGATTAGCAACTAGATCCCACCCTTTTACAGTGAAACCGATAAAATGCAGCCGTAACTTCTACTCCAACAGTTTCTTTCCTCGCACTTCCCGACTGTGGAATTCTCTTCCAAACGATTGCTTCCCCGACAGCTACAATCTCCAGGAGTTTAAATGTAAGGTCAATAGACACCTCCTAACACAGTAACCTGCTCCCATTCTATCAAACAGTCTTCCCATCTACCCAACCCTCATCCTCGCTATCCTTACTCATCTGTCACCTTCCTCCTGACATTCCCTATGTCTAACCACTCCTTCTCTTTACCTTCCCCTTATGTAGCCCCATGCGCAATAGTGGCAGTGGAATGCCTTGCTTGGGGTGAGATGATTAAAAAAAAAAAAAAAAAAAAAAGCTTCTTTCAATTTAATGTTTTATGAATATTCAAAAAAACACTTTGGAATTGAATGATTTTTTTTTTCTTTTTCGTACAGCGTCAATTGTGGTCACCCTTGCCTTGAATTCAAGCGAAACTGCCAAGATATTTGTTCGAAAGAATTATACCTTTTATGACTGCAGTGCTTTCAAATGGTAAGACAGTTTTTTCAGTTATAATCAATGTCATTAATAATTTCTTTTCATATGAATTTCTTGTTCTTTTTATCATGATTTATTCAATCTGCAAATACTAAAAAGTTAAAACTACAAAGGATACATTATCATTATATTGAACTCAAAGAAGATGGCAAGTGCAACACAGAGATCCGAAGGTGAATTGGCATGATGAAGGATGTATTCCAGAAGCTGAGTAAAGTATTAAGAGACAGAAAATTTTCACTAGAATCAAAGAAGAGAGTACTGGATTGCTAAATATATTTTTACAATGCACAAGGCATAAGAGCCACTCGAGGCAGTGGGGTTACAGAATAAGAGACACCACCTCAAGCAAGATAATTCCAACAAAATGCAAGGGGGTCACTAGAAGTGGAAGAAAAGAAAAAGACGTTAGAGGGAACCAGAAACACAATACTAAACAGGATAAATCTTTACACTGGTTCAAAAGATTGCAAAAGAGTGTGAACCAAATGATAGGCTAATCTATCTACTTCTGTTGGGAGGAAAATATGGAAACAAATATTAAATAAAAGTTCAGAGTTTTAGTTGAAGATGTTAGAATTATGTAGTTGAAGTAGAATTTAGAAGGAAACAATAACCCAATGGGAAACAAGTGATAAACCTCTGCTCCTGTTTAAAACAAAAAATACATTTTGTCATTCTCATATAATGAATCTACTGTTTTATTATATGTGATTATTATGCTTGTTACTGGAAAAGGAAGTAGATGCCAAATTTTCAACAGGACTTTCAGCATCTAAACAGATTTAATGAACAGTAACTTAAAGAATGAACATTTAATATTTATCTAACTTCTGTTAGAAAACAGATGCAAAATATTAACTTGAAGCCCAGGGGATACGAAAACTTCATTTTGGCCCTTTCCTGTTGTTCAAAAGAATTTACATTCATCCTCTTTTAATTTTAACCTGTTATTACGTAATTACCTTATCCATGCTGCCAAAAATGATGGCATTTTTTAAGTGGAAATTGTTAACTATAAAAAAAAAATACTCATAAAACTAGTAAGTATTATTAAGAGCTGTCTATATTTCTGAGATGAGATATTGAAACTATTTACATTATTCAAACTATTGTCCTCATCTTTATTGTCATATTCACAACATCTCAACCAATGTACACTACTGGCCATAATTATTAGGCCACCCCAGTGTTTTAAAAAATGCTGTATTTCATAGTATTTTTTAGCATTTATTGCCAAGTGAATAATTATAAATGAAAATAGAATGATTCTTTTGTTAATACTGCACAATAACATGTGCATCAAATGAATTTATAAATCTTTAATAATTACCTATATTGCAATTTCATCAATGAAAGAATGAAGAAAATTTAGGGTGATTCAAACAAGTTAATCTTTGCTTCCTTGCCTTGTAAAATTTTGCAAAATACTAATAACTAAAGAACCATTCTATTTTCATTTAGAATTATCCACTTGGCAATAAATACTAAAAATAGTATGAAATACATGATTTCTTTAAAACAAAAATAACTGGGACGGCCTAATAATTATGGCCGGCGGAGTATCTATACAGTGCGATGGGTAAATTGTCGCTATTTGCCTTGTAAAGTTTTCCAAAGTAATAATAACAAAAGAACCATTCTATTTTCATTTAGAATTATCCACTTGGCAATAAATACTAAAAATAGTATGAAATACATGATTTCTTTAAAAAAAATGTGGTGGCCTAATAATTATGGTTGGTAGTGTATATCACCTGAAGAAGGCCAGAACATACAATTGAGCTGGTTCTATCTAACAAAGCTGCTACATCTCGAATTTGGACATGCAAATTCATAGTAGTTTCAGTGGGAATTGGGTTTCACAAGTGATTCCCAGCAACATAGACACACTTTCAGATAGTTTTATCGAAGCAGTGATTCAGTTAGAGTGCTAAAATATTCACTTTCCATACCAACCGAATTCAGTGGTGCCAGGGTCTTAACAAGGATGCATGTGAAGGAGTCTGGCCAGCAGAGGTGAGTCACATGGTCATAAGGTGATCATATGATCATGTTGTACAGCCTATTTTGAACTCTTTTCTAAGCCAGCAAGAGCTTATTCTTATTGTCCAGTTCAGGCATACTAAACCTCAAAGACTTGATATATTTTACATTACCATACACTATAATAAGAAATGATGAGATTATTTAGATATGGATTAGTAATTCTTCAGCATATTATCTGTGTGTTCTTAGTGTTTTCCAATGTGTGTATTTAGGCAGCAAATATTTTTCAAGATAAATTTTATTAAAGGCAACAGATATTTTGTGTCAATTTTATTGATCAACTTTTCCGCATTACAAATAATCCTTCTCACAGAAAATTCCATCAGAAATTGCTAAAAGTGTGGAAGAAATATGGTCCAAGCTTACTTAAGTCACAGTCAGTTAAGTGCCATGCGCGATACATGCTTTGGGCGATCATGTCTCAAAAGAGACATGACTGACTGGGCAGAAGATTATCCTGCAGTAGGTTGCCATTGCTTTCTGCGGTAGACTGGTTGCCGACCAAGGCTATAGAACCCAATCTGTCCTATTATTTAACCCATAACTGGAGGGAAGAGATGGATTAATACCTTTCCCAAGGGTATTTGCACATAAGTGAATGCAAGGAATTCAACTGGAATTTGAACTCGGTTCCCCGATTTCTCATTCCAAGCCGATATCCACTGCGCCACAACGCACATCCTAAGTCACAGTAGGTAGAGATAAATGGTGAATTTCATAACATTTGTGAATATAGTAACATGGACAAAATAATCTCAATTGTTTTATGGATGGGAACATTAGTGAATAAATTTTTAAGGATACTTAGATTTTGTCATGTGGTTTGTTGGAGGAAGGAATTTGTAAAAATTTGTTAGTATATCTGATAAGTATATAATGATAAGTATATAATGATAAGTATATAATGATGTATGGGTGTAGGAACTTGTGATATAATAGAATGAACTGGATTGCTTGATTTGTAGATTTTTAACATTCTTATATAGATAGTTGTGATGGTATTTGCCAGTAATTTTTTAAAGTTTTAACATTACGATTTTATTATTAGAAGTTGATTTACATGCTTTTTAGCTTAGAAGTTTTTCTATCAATATTTTAATATTATTAATACTTAGATGTTATAGTCAACAATGTTGAGATTATTTAAATATAGATTAGCAATTCTTCCTAGGAACAGTGTGTTATCTGCATATTTTAACTTAGTATTTTCTAATTAGTTTTCTGTTGTTTTTTAAATCATTTCACCCCAAGCAAGACATTCCACTGCCACTATTGTGCAGGGGGTTACATAGGGGAAGGTGATGAGAGAGTGATTAGATATAGGAAATGTCAGAAGGAGGGTGATAGACAGGTAAGAATGTACATAGGAAGAGTGTTTGAGAAAATGGGTGCCAGTTAGTGTGTTAGGAGGTGTCTATTGACCTTACAGTTAAACTTCTGAACTTTGTAGGTGTCTGGGAAGCAAGTATGTGGAAGGGAAGTCCACAGGCAGTAAGTGCGAGAAAAGAAGCTGTTAGAGTAGAAATTGCGGTTACATTTTATTGGTTTTACTGTGAAAGGGTGGGACCTAGTTGCTGATCTAGTATCTCATGCAAACTTGTACCTAGGGGGCACCAGTGATCTAAGTTCATCAGAGCAGAAGCCATGAAAGTATTTATAGAAGAGGCACAGGGAAGCCACACCACGTCAGTGACTGCACCCAGTCTGCCAAGTCGGTATCGATCACATTTCAGATTCTTTGTTGTATTTTGTCAAGAACTCCAACGAGAATAGCAGGGGCACCCGACAAGAAGAGTGTTGACAGAATGGATATGTCACTTAACTGATTACCATGTGTTCTGATGTTCAAATCCTAGCAAGATCCACTTGTTCTAATTAATGGTTTGCTTTAATAGAGCCAAATAGTTCAGATAAGAAAAAATATGGCTTCACATGGGATATTATATGGATAGATGATTACATTATCCAATCAAAGCTGTTGTAGCAGACAGACTACAGTATTGTAACTGATGTGGTTACTGTAAAGATGTTGATGTGTCAAGGCGTGGTAAATTGCAACAGAGACATCATAATATGAATTGAGATTTATTTGACATATTTACATAAAGAGGATACACATATTGTTCTAAGCCATGCTAGGCATGAAGTGAAAGTGTTACTTGTCGATTCCTACGCCAAGGGGTTAGATGTAAATTGCACGTAGGAAAATAGTTTCATGATATTACTACAGTTACTGCTGCTCACCAAGTTGTAATTGGGAACAGATTTATGACTTGTTGCCTATAAGATTGAGAACATTCAAAGTAAATGAATTCAACATATTTAAAAGGAATAAATTTCATCATGTGGAGGAATTTTACATACATATTTTTATATTAAGTAAAGCAATTCACGAAGGGAAAAAGATATACTTGTGTGTACAAAAATAGTTGAAAAAGAATAAAAATATCACAGGCTTTGCTGTTAGAAAATGTGCAGTTGGCAGAAATTAAGAAGGCAACTTGCCAGTGAAGAAATCTCTACTAGTGGAGAAGACTTCTATTGATTTCGCTACTACATTTTGGAGTAGAAGAGAGAAAGAGAAAACCCTTCCTTTTAGAGTCCTGAATAGAATGTCACCTAGAATGCAAATTGAGTAACCCCTACACAGTCAATGTCTTTACAGGGCTGTGAATAAAAAAAAATCACTCTAATAACATTAGATATTCAAAGTGTAATCTAGTGATCGCAAACTTGATTTTACAACTTTTTACCTGAAGTTTATTTTAGTGAGTTTCATTATTAAGTATACATATTTTGCAATGAAAATCACAAAAGAGTTGTCAGTGGTCACACAAGCATTATTGATATAAAGGGGCTATTGTATGAAAAATGTTGAAAAATACTTGCCCTTCCCACTTCCCACAATTAGAATTTATTTTAAAACCGAGATAGTTTCAACCAAAACTACAAATTGTGATAAAACCAAAATATTATGATATAATAAAAATAATCTATAGATCCATTATAAAAAATGTCTTATTTATTATCTAGAGGTAGTTTCACACAATACTGTAACTTGCTACAGAATCAAAATACTAATCTAAAAACTGGACGCATGATCTTAGATAGCCTTATCAGATTGAGACTTTTCATATTGATGTCAAGTATAAAGTCAAATTCATTCAGAAAAATCTAAAGTGTTAGCTCTATACAAATGCTTTCTAAGATCAGTAGTTTAAAAATTGTTTTGATTTTTAACAAAACCTGTAGATCTTATGTAGGACCATCCTTCTTTGATCCTGTGGACTCCCACTATAGAATGACAAAAGAGTTTACTAGATAACAGAAACTTGAGGACTTTCAACAATAGCAAGAACTAAAATAGATAGAACATGTAACTTGGTAAGAAAATATTGATGTATACAAGATATTAACACTCTACACTATTACAAACAAAAAGGTTAGGAAGGAAACCCCATCAATATTACAAAAGCAATAGCACTTATTGGTCTTGAAAAACCTATTTTCCCAAAAAAAAAAAAGGGTTTTAATGGAAAGATTTTATGCATTTACTCTTTAGCACTCTGCATTACTCATACTACTTTCCTTTCTACTGCATTGTTTATTTCACTCAGAGTTGCTTTCTGTTGCCATAGCAGGATATGACAATACAACTATGAAATTCAAACACTATTGTTCAGGGATCAGCATTATCTTCAGTGGTAGGATAAACTTTTTTGTACAACAGATGAAGTCATATACAGAGTAGCAATAGATAACCAAAAGTAGCACTCTGTCAATGAATGACTAATATTACTATTATTGTTCTTGACCCAACCAAGAACTTCTCAGCACCCCTTCATGTATATTTAAGAAACTGTAGTGGTTGGTATGTTTTCATTATATCAGAATATAAAGAAGCTTATCACTTTAATTCTTAACAAAACTGATTTTCTATTCGTACATCTATGAGATGTATTAACAGGAAAGATGAAGATCTCAAGATTTAAGCATTATGAATATCAAAGCAAATCTTTTGTTAAGATATCTATTGAACAGGTGAAGAGGCTTATCCCTTGTTTCCTGTTTAGGATGCGGTTTCCGGTTTTTCTTTTCTTTTCTAATCTTCTCACTGTTTTTGTTTTTTTTTCAATTGGAGTAGATAGACTAAATTATCGCCCGGTTCACACGCCACCCACGTCTATTGAACAGGTGAAGCGGCTTATCCCTTGTTTCCTGTTTAGGATGCGGTTTCCGGTTTTTCTCTTTTGTAATCTTCTCACTCTTATGTAGCCCCCTGCACATCAGTGGCGTTACCACCTTGCTTGGGGTGATATGATTAAAAAAAAAAAAAAAAAATCTCAGACTTTGTCAGCAGAAGATAACCTGAACATTAGATTCAAAGACACTGAAATCAGAAATAAAATAATCTAAATCTGGAAATAAAATCTCGATGGATCAATTTCTATAAATTAAAACCTTCATTTACTTACAAGAGAAACAAGCCTCTCAAAAGTAGGTCATAGCTCAATAGCTTCTTGGGCATGTGCCATGTATTAATGAAAACTTAAAGATCTCGTAAGACCTGCATTTTCTGTTTATATATTTTTTTTATTTAATCATACTGACAAGCCAATTGAAGAAGTGAATAGATACACATTAAATATTTGTTTTCAATGAATAAACCAAAAAAGAAATGAATCAGAAACAGAGAAAAAAATTAATGAAAGAAAATTGGTAATAAAATATAGAATGAAAGAAAATTGGTAATAAAATATAGAATGAAAGAAAATTGGTAATAAAAGAAAAGAGAATACAAGGAACAGAAAATGAGAAAAAGAAAATCCAATTTAAAAATGAAATAAACTGGTAATGAAAGAAAGAGACTAATAAAAAAAGAATTTTAAAATAAAAAAGAGACATAAAAATGCTGATTAAAAGAAAGAAAAAAGTGACAGACTTTTCTGAAATATCAAAAGCCTCAAGAAAGAAAAAAATGTTTTTTAAATTTAAATAAAAATAAAAAGAATCAAAAGGTAACAAGAAAAGAAGAAAAAATGAGAAGTTTGAAAAGCAAAAGTCATTTTTATGAAAGAACAAAGGAATGAGGTTTTTCAAAAGAAGAAAATAACAGCAAAGAGGAAAAAGGGAAAATCTGCTATTGGCAATAACATTCTATTTATTTGTTGATTGCATATTCTACAAATCGAATTGTACGACTTTAACAGAAATCAGATGCTGCTACTAATTAGTGTACTAGGAAAACTTCAGTTTTCTTTACGAGATCAGATATCCAACCAACCCAGCCAGTCCTACCCACTCATCTTACTTTCACCATGTCACTCTCCACACCCAATTGAGATTACTAATATGTACAACATACTTGGTTTTGTTTCCAATCTAAATCTAACATGTGTTTATTTTTTCATATTTTTTTTCAAATTCTAAAAGGAAACCATTTTTTGTATGATTTAAAAAAAAAAAAAAAGGAACTAAAATAAAAGAATTCAGCTATTATCCCCACCACCCCTTATGAATTTTCTTAAAGAATTTGGTTTTCTGGTTCCCATAAAGTCTACTTCAAAATTTATTTTAATAGAGTTTTTATGGGATAAGTGAGGATGAATCAGTAAATCTGTAGTCTAAAACAGTGATTAACCAAACTTTGATTGGTATTTTTACTCAATATAATATTTTATGTATATGATTATTTTTTAAAAGTAATTATTTGCCTTTTCATCATTAAATATCACACTTATTGTGTGTTTATATATATATATATACAAACACACACAATACATGTGTTACCTAATGATGAGAAAAGCAAATATTTATTTTTTAGCATAAACCCATTCCTCGTCAATGCAATTACTTATGTGTTAAACTATAATCATATTCATAAAACATTACATTTATATTTATTATATTAAAAAAAGAGAAACATTGCAGCATCCTTTCCACCTACAATACAGAGTTGGCTACATTCAACTTCTGTTTTTTTTTTTCCAAAGCTAAAATTCCCATTGAAAGGGAATAATTTCCCACAATGGATGAGATTAGGGTGAATGTAATGAGGCAGCTGAGAGTGATCTCTGAAGAGAATTTAGCAAACTCTTTTGAAAAGTCAAAGAAACACTGTAATTGGTGTATGTATTTTTAAGTGGAAGTACTTTATCTAGGATGTGCATTGTGGTGCAGTGGATATCGACTCAGAATGAGAAATCAGAGAGCCGAGTTCAAATTCCACTTCAATTCAGTGCATTCACATATGTGCAAATACCCTTGGGAATGGTATTAATCCATCAATTCTCCCTCCAGCTATGGGTTAAATAGCAGGATAGATTGGGTTCTATAGTCTTGGTTGGCAATCAGTCTACTGCAGAACGTAATGGCAACCTACTGCAGGATAATCTTCTGCCCAGTCAATAATGTCTCTTTCGAGACATGATTGCCTAAGCGTGTATTATGTATGGCACTTAACTGACTGACTGACTTTATCTCATCCCAGATGAAAAAGAGACTTAAGGTAATAGAATTCTGTTTCAAAATACCATGGACTAAACATATGAGAAACAACAATGTTTTTGAGAAAATGGAAACAAAAAGGACACTTATACTTAGAATCAGAGAGATAAAATTTCTAGGGTACATCATGAGAAAAAAGACTTGGAGAATTAGACACCCACATATTGAAGGCAAGAGGGAGAAAACCAACAAATAACCAACTTAACAAGCTTGTACATATGGCTAGCAGAACAGGAATTAGAAAAGATAGCAAAAAGGCAAGCCTTACCAAGAGTTACAAAAGACAGGAAGTTGTGGAGAGACATGATCGCCACATCTAGTAGAGACACAGATATGTTTGCTTATCATCCGGTTCACACTCCTTCATAATCTTTTGAACAGGACTAGAGGTTTACCTTTCTTTTTTTTTTTTTTGCTATTTAGAACTGGGTTTCTTGTTTCCTCTAAAGTCTTATTTATTCTATTTTACTTTCAGTGGCCCCTTGCATCTTGGCTGCATTATCAATTTGTTTAGGGTGTTACCTCTTACTCTGTAATACTCTATATCGAGTGGCTCTTGGGCCTTGTATAGGGTGAACTTCATTGTAAACAACAAAAAAAGCACATAGAAGAAAGTGTCATTGGCTGAGTTTACTTTTTTGTTAATATTAAATCTATCATGTTATAAAGAGACAAGGGCCAAAGAAAATAATATAGATTAGACAATCATATAAACTTTGTATGATTCCCACATGTCACTGGCAGTTCAATAAAAGAAACATTGCCTGTTATTATTTTCCTTCTCAGAGGTTATAACACTTTGACAAGACCATAAACACTTACAATAGATGCTTAAAGCCAACAATTTATGTATCTTCATAAGTACATTAGGAACATGAAGAACCCTGATAAAATTAAGTATGGGTGTTCAAGCTTTCAAACAATCAATTAAATAAAAATAATTTATCTGTGTCTTTTATTGCACTGTCAAATCGAAAGCAATATCTTTGAAGCTAATGCTTAGATAAGTTTTCTCTTTTCCAATCTTTTACTCTTTTCCCGTCTTTTACTCTTCTTTTTTCAATTGGAGTAGATAGACTAAACTATCGCCCGGTTCACACTCCACCCACATCTATTGAACAGGTGTAGAGGCTCATCTCTTGTTCCCTGTTTAGGATGTGGTTTCTGGTTTTCTCTTTTCCAATCTTACTCTTATGTAGCCCCCTGCGCATCAGTTGCGTTACCGCCTTGCTTGGGGTGATATGATTTTAAAAAAAAAAGTATCTATTGACAAAGTCTGGAATTGTGAGTGTCTTAAAAGAAAGGACTTGGTATTCATATTGCTTTAAGCATTGATATCTTCATTTTCCTCTTGACACACTCATAGATTTTCCTTAACTTTTTCCTTTTGTTATGAAATATCTTTACTGGATTTTGATGAATTTTTAATAAATTCCTAGCCTTTTTAAACATAAAAATTAAATATACTTCTATCAAATTGCTTCTGTAATTTTGAGATGAAACATTTCCATTCCAAATAGTTTGCTTGGGCCATCCTCTCTATTAAAATAATGACCGTTTTATATATATATATATATATATATATATATATATTTCCCTCCTGTCACACTCATGGGAAGAGAAATGATAGTGAGGCAGTATCAACTCAGTTCATTTCCTTTACTACCAATTATTAAACTTCTTGCTGTGGGTTTACTCTTTATCTGTGTCTTTATTATTTTATTTCTTTGCAATAATCATATTGTCAAGTAATGAAGAAGAAATATATATGTGTATAAATATACATATATCCTATTATAATAAAGGTTGTTTTGTATATATATATATATATATATATATATAATATTATAATAAAGGTTGTTTTGTATTTGGGTATATATATACATATATTAATAATTATACATATTATCCTACATCTATGACATGATTGCCTAACGTATGAAACTCCAAGTCACACCATAGACATAGGATAATATGTATATTAATATACATATATATATATATAATATAGCTCTGTTCATACATTAAGCACTATTTTATTAATACCTGAATAATGATAATATACATATGTACACCCTCCTTATATGTATATTTATTAATTTATGTCACTCTCTCTCTCTCTCTCTCTCTCTCTCTATATATATATATATATATATATATATATATATATATATATACTTCCATCCTGCTCCAGGGGTTTGGATTATATTATTTTTTTTTATGTCTTCATGTAAGATACTCAATAGAAGATACATCAATATATATGTTGCTGTTATTTTAGATGACATATCAATATAAATATTTTGCTGTCATTTTTGGCATCACAGGTCTAATCGTTGAGTATATATCTCAAGATCTTTTATCAGCTACTATTTTCTGGCATGCATGACAAGAAAAAAAAAGAAACTCTTTACTACCATTTAAATTGTATACTTGAATAAGTCTATTGATGATAGTGTACTACAATGAATTGGATTTCTGTGTTTACTATGTACTACTATGAATTGGTAATACTATGTGACAAACAACAAAGCCCTGGAAGGAGAGAACAACCAAATTAAATCACTCATCATAAAACACTATCTTTGATGGTCAGGACATGTAGCAAGTATGGAATGGTTAAGGTTTCCACATCAAGTCTTTTTCAGTGAGCTCACTTCAGAGACAAGGCCACAGGATTGCCTTCTTAGATACAAAAACCAATTCAAAACAACACTGAACTTGAGCCTAGATCATTTGAAACACAAGCACAAGGCCATACCAACTGGTGGTGTTTTATGTCTACCAGAACCAAAAACTTTGAAGCCATCAGAAGAGAAAAGAAAGAAGTTAAATGACAAGACAGAAAGGCCTGACAAAATCAATATCTTCCTTTGGTAACATTATCATGTAGTAAATGCCATCAACTCTTTCATGCAAGAATTGGTCTATTAATCATCAATGCAATCATCATAAAGAAGAAATTAAATTCTTGGATATGAAATAGTATGACACTACTGACTATGTATTGTGGAAACCATTAATAGTATGTAGTTATCAATTCCAAAAGTAGTTTCGAATTTTATATTTGTAAATAAAAACAAAGTACAGATAACTATTTAAGAAGTTAAGGGTTGATTTGACCCTGTATTTATATTATAAACAGAACTTCATTCTGAAATGCTAAACATTAATATTTTTCAATTCTGACAAAAATGCTATCAGTAGCGGAAGATCTAGTGCTGATCAGCAAAAATTATTCTCAGAAGCATTTCTCGCTAGTTTTACGATTGATATAGTTAACCTAAGTAATTTAGATTCACTTAAAAAGTTTGAGATATTTAGTATACTAAATAGTGAATTATATATGAGAAGTTATGACTTTATTCTTGTATGTTTTCGCTAGTATACTTACTTTCCCTCCACCCTGTTGATAAAAAATAATAGAAATATAAAACTTCATTGTACAAATTATTAACCAAATTATATTATTTTCCAACATTTCATTGATGTATTTTACATCTTGGATGTCTCCAAAGTCATTAAATATCTTTTATTGTCTTATTTGTGTTTTTGTTTTATTTGTCTGAAGTTTTGAGAGTAATTGTCACTATTCCATTAAATTTTCAAACAAGTTTTCTCATCTTTAGATATGGTAGACTAAATAGCGCTAAACAATTTTTTTTTTTTTAATCGTATTACCCCGAGCAAGGCGGTAACGCCACTGATGTGTAGAGGGAGGCTCATCCTTTGTTCCTGGTTTAGGATGTGGTTTCTGGCTTTCTCTTTTCCAATCTTCTCACTTTTTTTTTTTCAATTGGAGTAGATAGATCTAACTATCGCCCGGTTCACACTCCACCCACGTCTATTGAACAGGTGAAGAGGCTCATCCCTTGTTCCCTGTTTAGGATGTGGTTTTCGGCTTTCTCTTTTCCAGTCTTCTCACTTTTTTTTTTTTTCAGTTGGAGTAGATAGATCTAACTATTGTCCGGTTCACACTCCACCCACATCTATTGAACAGGTGAAGAAGCTCATCCCTTGTTCCCTGTTTAGGATGTGGTTTCCGGCTTTCTCTTTTCCAATCTTTTAACTTTTCTGTTTCTTTTTTTAATTGGAGTAGATAGATCTAACTATCGCCCGAATTAATAAGGTGAACTCAAATTTTGAGTAAGTTTGTTCCCACTTCATACTTGAGCTTTTGAGAAAAATGTGGATTTAAGTCCTTTTATTGCCACTTTACAGCAGTGTTCACATGGCTCTGTTGCTTTGGTAGGCAGCCAGTCTAGGCAAAGAACAACTGTGAATTCAAAACTGTGAAGAAAGCAATGACAAATGAGATCGTTTGTGTCTGTAGGGATAAGAAATTAAGAACTAAAAATATTTTGGGAAAAACTCAAAGTAAAATTGCACACCCGCAAAGACGAAACAACTAAAATTTAACTTCAACTTCAAATCGACCCGGAGATAAGGTCAGGTCGTACCTTGTTCTCTTTCTCTTTATCTCTTTCAACAATTACTACTACGAACATTTTCTACACTTCTTGATACCCATAACTTTATCATTGAACACAAACTCTACCCTTAACTTCTTAATAATGTTTCTAATTACACATTAACTTCTACAACTTGTGTTATTCTTTTAATAAATTTCCTTTTAATAAATTTCTGTTTTAACATGAAAAATGTATATTTTATTCTTACACTATTCTACAGTGATTCACACATTTCCAACCTACCAACAACCAACCTTCTAATAATTCTGATAATGATAAATTCTGCATAAAACTTGTAAGCTGTAGGGAGTTTGGTTAAGTCTGACACAAGCCAAATCAAAGAAATATCAACCAGCTCCCAACGGTTACACTGGTGTCCCCGACATGATATGAACACACACTCCCTACGTCTATATGTCCACTCCATCCTTATCACGTTTGAGAAAAACTTAAATCTATCTCTCTTTTCACATACACAGAGGAATGCTCACAGAAAACCAACTAAAATAGTCTTAGATATCAATGTTCTGTAACACAAATACTATCACCAGATGGAGATAAATCATTTTTGTATATCTCAGCTAGTGTTTTACAAGGAGATATACTGACCACATTTCATTTCAACATTATCTTTGACTATACAATATTTGCAACTAGAGATTATAAAATGTATTGGATTCTGCTCACAGGTATTGTAATTTTTTTATCATTTCACCTGTTGTATACAGTAATGTTATGTTCCTATCCTCTTAAATACATGGACAGTATTGGAGTAAAAGGAAGAGTAGTGTGATCTACTTAATCTAAGCTCTTTTGTTCAACTCTCTACTTCCAAGCAGAGAGGGGTCCAGACAGGGCTTCACCGAAGGGTAGTCTCATTTGCAGGGAATAAACAAGAGCCTGACCCAACCTTAAGCTTGGTCTACGGAATATTTTTGGTTGAACTTAAGGGCTCAAAATCTCCATTTTAATTGACCTTGTGTCACATCCACCTTGGTGGAAAGGTGATAAATACCAAGAGTAGAGTAATTATACTGACTAGCAATTCATTAGCAGTGTATCTACTTCATGTGATATGCGAGTCTTGTATCTGTGGATATACTATTATTCTCAACCTTCGTTTTGGTGATTACTCATGCCATAACCTTTTAGGGTTACATCACCCCCACCCCACCCAGGCAAGGCAATAAAGCCATTAAGAGGTAAGGCATTACTAAGTCTGAGAGAATATGATATAAATAAAACCTTATTAAGTAGAGAGAACAATAAATGAACAAGAATTTAGATAATGGTGGACATTGCATTTAAATTTTTGAAGATCAAAGTTCAATGGACAGCAAGGGGGTTGAAAAGAGTTCCTTCAAGTGAGAGTAGAAACTGTTAGCATAATACTTATAATAATATGAGAAGAAGAAAACATAATTAAGGAGAGAGAAAAATTAAAGAAAAGGAATCAAGAAGATAGAAGATAATGGTTGACATTGCATTTAAATGTCTGAAGATCAAAGTGGAAAGTAAGAACCCAGAAAAGACTTCCATAAGTAAAAAAAATGCAAGAGAAGAAATTATTAGCAAAGAAATTACAGTTACAACTTGCCATTTCAACTGTAAAATGATAAGACTTTGCTGCCAATCTATTACTGTACAGGAAAACATTGCATAATCTATCTACCTAGTAAGCTTCAGTAAATGGATGACAGAACAGGGATTAGGATAGATCACAAGAAGACAAAATTTATTCAGGGCTACAAAGGGCAGGAAATTGTGGAGAGCCATGATCATCAATGTCCTGAATGGACACTGCTCAGAGAAGATCATGAAATCATATTAAAGGCAATAATAGAAGAAAATAACACGACCTATCTAGCAAACTTGAGGAAATAGATGGCATAATAGTGTTTAGGAGTATGGAATTTTCAAATTTAGGAGTATCTAAAGAAGAGAGTACTGGATTGCTATGTGATGTCAGTTCTTCAATATGACAGTGAATGCTAGACAATATCATTAAAGATGAAGGAAAAACTTGAAGCAGATGATATGTGGTTCTCCAGAAGGATGCTGCAAATATCATGGATTGAGCATGTGAGCAATGATGAGGTTTTGGAAATGATGGAAACAAAAAGGAAATTAATACTGAACCTCAGCAAGAGACAGCTGAAGTTTTTGGACATGCAATGAGGAAGGAGGGCTTGGAGAACCTGATACTAACAGGCCAGATAGAGGGAAAAAGAGACAGGGGAAGGCAGTGGATAACATTTGAAGGACCTAATCAGGTGGATGATGGAACGAGGGTTGTATGGTGTAACAAGAAAAGGTGTGCTAAGAGCCACCAGGGATAGGGAGATGTGGAAATCTGTGATCGCCTACATCCTGTAAGGACGAGACACATAGAAGAAGAAGAAGAAACAAATAAGAGGGCTTCAAAAATTTGATACTCATAGCATAGATTAAAGGCAAGAGGAATAGAGGAAAACAAAGCATAATTTATCTCGCAAGTTTAAGCAAATGGATGGTAGAAGAAGGTTTAGGAGAGATAACAAAAAGACAAACCTTACTCAGAGCTACAGAAGATAAGAAATTGGGGAGAGCCATGATTGCCAGTTTCCTGAAGAGACATGGCACATAAACAAAAAAGAACATTGCAGGACTAAAGAATCACTTTTCAGCATCGACTAAAAGAAACAGGTAACGTTTTTGTATTATTTAAAAACATTTTAGCATTTCTTTTTTTAAATTTTGTTTTAATCAATTAACCAAAACATAAAAACTGTTTAATTTTTACATACATTCTTTTGACAGGTGTACGAAATGTACCAGCAGTGTATTCAAATGTAAGTGGTGTGTTAATGACAACAAATGTGTTTACGAGGACAAGACATGCACTGGAAACAAGTCCATTTATGCTAAACATGTAAGTGTCTCTTATTTTCTCATTAATTCTTGTATTCTGACAACTTCAACATGATTTCACAACCCACCTACCTTGCATGATGTAACTAGACTTGCCTGTGGACAAAACCCTGATAAATGCAACAAAAAATAAATAAAAAATAAACGTATTGAATAATTGGTTTAGTGCTGACATCTTTTCAATTAAAAGTATTTTTTCAAGGCTCCTAACCCTGGTTTTAACTGGAGACTCATTTCTTAAGTGAGACTGTGTTAATTAGATTTTACATATCCTTGAGAGCTTTCAAATAATGTATAACAGTAGCTTTTCATCAAAGTACTAAATTGTCCTCTTTTCATGTTAGATATTAAATATTAGATTAGCTCGTTATCTACTACAGATAACTTTGTACTATCATATGCTAAAGAACCCCTTTTTTAAAGCTGATTTTAATATTTTTGTCTTGGTTTCAATTCTGATAGGAATGAATATTTGTTAATGTACATATATCCACTAATTTTGGCACAAGGCCAAAAGGAGAGTGGGTTGAGGCAAATCAGCACATTCTAATCTATGTCTAGCTAATAAGATTCATGACCCAATCACTCATTACAATATGTTCATTCACTACAAGATCTCGTCCGCCACATTTTAACTTTACATATACCATAAATATCACATATTTGTCGTGGAATCTAAAGAAATTGAAAACCCATGATATAAATTTTTTGTTTTATACAATTTTTTTTTTCTCAGTGTATCTCTTCATTCCACAATTCAACATCATAAAATGTAAAACATTTAATTCTGAGAGGAATGATGGAAAACACTTGCCCTCCCCATTTTATAAACAGAAGCGCACAAATGCATGATGGGATTTTTTTTCCTAGCCAATAAGAATGTCCATTTCTCAGTTTCATCTGACTCGGTCCTGATCTGTCTTGTTTTGAAGTCAGAACATTGTGTTTACTTATCCAAACTTGCTTTTGTGTGTCAACCCCAGTTCTTAGTTTTCTAAACTTTTTGCCATAATACTGTTGCTTTGCATTATGACCGTTAATTTGCCTTGCATATATTATTTTTGACCCGTTATTTTCTTTTTCTTCTTCTTATTAAAACTTTTGTCAGTTGTGGTTGTTGGACAGTTTTATTACTTACTTTGCATTTGACCATGCCATCTCACTCCACAGTTTCTTGTAATCAACTAAATATTATCCCATGCTAAGGAGCCCTCATTTTATGCTAAATCTTAAAATGGTTTTCTATTTTCAGCAGGATATGTTATGGTGTAATGTGTAGCAGCTCAGAATAAGAAATCAGAGAGCCCAGTTTCAATTCCAGCCAAGTTCATGGCATTCACTTACACACAAATACTTATATTCTGTATTTAACTTAATACTATCCTATGCTAAGGATCTCTCCTTTTGTCAAGAAGTATTACCAAACAAGTAGTTTGAAAAAACTATTTATGGAAACAAGACTAAACAGAATACACAAATTCTCAAAAGAAATCGGAATGTACTCAAAAATATGACTGGTTGAATACTATCTCACACACGCATAGATATATGTATTTCTACCAACTTGCTATATATTCCAAAACTTGGTTCTACTGAATGTGTGTTTGTAAATTTTATATATGTAATACAAACATATATAATGTATGTAGGCTCGATTTGGCTTCAGATAACCCGTGGTGGTTGGTATGCCATAAAATCTAAATTAAATATATACATTTTTATAAAATATTTTACCAATTTAAAATGTGTTAAATACATAAATTTGTTAAATATATAAGTCAGTTATATATATTAATTTGTTAAATATACAAACCTCTTGAAACTGTTTTTAACTTTTTGTTCAATTTTTAATAATTTGATTGTTAAATGACCAAAGATGGGTTGATATGCCATAAAACAAAACAAAACAATTTCTTCTTTCATGCTTTGGGGTCATATTCTGCTTGGTAGAGCAGAAGTCTTGATAAAAGAAAGCATTTTGTCTAAAATCATTTTTATATTTGCATTTAAAAAAATTAAAGTAAATTTTTTTGAGTTTTTAAGTTCTTGAGTGACTCAGGTGTGTATTTGCTACCCAGTACAAGTATTGAACTGATAGCCTTCAGCTAATGTAAACTTGTGCTTTAATAAGTTGACTTGTTTCACATACAGTTGAAATGGGTTCTGTTCATAAAGTTCAATACAGTCCATACCAAATTCTATTTGGTAGAAATCTAAATTTCCTATCTATCTTAGTAAACAAATCTCCTGCTCTTAATGAGGAAACAATTAATCAAATGATGGGATAACATTTGACTGGTTTGCATGAAACTTAAAAAGTATTCATTGCCTCAAAATCATCTGATAATATATGAGTTTTATAGAAACAAATAAGACCCTCAGGAGAAAAACTTTTGACTGGTGAAAAAGTATATTTTTGTAGGGGATAATAAATGGCATGGACCTGGTTGAGTCATTGGCCAGGACAATGTGGTGGTCTTTATTAGAGTGTCCTATGTACAAGTATGTGAAAGTAGAATATTGAAAAAATGAGACCTGTTGAAATTATATCCGATTAGGTCAACATTTGTAACAAGGTTTCCATTTTTTGTATTCTGAGGTTGAAACATTGGGGTGTATCTCAAATTATGCAAAACGGCTATAGTGACTTTATTCTTTTATTTAATCATTTTACTCTAATCAAGGTGGGATCATCACTAGTGCTCAGGAGTTACAGTGAGAGAGAGAAAAAAGGACAGGATACAAGTGGTGTTGAAGAAAGAATAAAAGATGGATAGGCGGAATATGTGCAAGCAAAAAGTTAATTGCACAAGATCAATTTACTATAAGGTTGTAGGAAAAACTGAAACCCCACTAAAATTGTTTGAATGTTGAAATTTTTACAATTTTTTTGGCAATCGGAAAGTTTAAGGTTTAATCAATAAGATTGCACTGAAAAAAGTAAAAGAAATTAATAATCAACCAATTTACAGGAAGTGGTAATGTTGTACTGGTGAGTGGTTCCAAAATGGAGGATCAGTTTACTATAACATTGTATGAAAAACTGAGTTCCCCCCTAAAATTGTTTAAATATTTAAATTTGTCAAATTTTTTTTTTTTTTTTTTTTTTTTTTTTTTTTTTGGCAATCGGAAAGTTTAAGGTTAATCGATAAAATTGCACTGAAAAAAAGTAAAAAAAAATGAAAAACAACAAATTTAAAGGTGGTGGTAGTCTCCTTCAAGTCCACTGATGGATGGAATTCAAGGGGATACAAGATGGCAATATTGCATTTAAACTTTTGGAGATTGTAGCTATCAAGGAAACTAGTAAATGGAAGTGCAAGAAAAGATACTGTTGGAGTAGAGGAGGTGGTTTGCTGACATTTCAATAACTCCTTAAAATTGCCATTATCTCAATACTTCTACCCACAATTATAAAATTTGAAAGAAAAAATACAGCTGAATTGTATTTATAATGATATGCCATTATTTTTCTTATTATTATTCTTATAATAAAGTATGGATGCATTGCTGAGTGGTTAAAATGTTTGCTTTCTTACCCTGAGATCCAGGTTTGAATCTCACCATGGTTGTTTTTGCACTGGAAATTGGAAAGTGCCTTCAAAACCAAACTCTTTGCTGACTCAAGCCTTGTGAGTAAAATTAGGTAGACAATTAGAATTGTTTCTTGATGCTTGTGATTGCACAATGTCAGAAGTTATCATTGCCAAGAATTTGATTATCCTGGTATTGTTCAAACAGTTGACTATGCCAGATTATGTGCCCTCTCCCTGAAATTGGAACTAAAGTATGCTTAGTATAGTTGCAGTTTAATCTAACGGTGGGCTCTTTGTGTGCTGAACAATCAAAAATGTGCCTGATCTGGTAAATGCAACAGATATTTAGCTAGATCCCCTAACAAACAGGCATTCTAAGATACAGCCAGCCAACTAACCATTGTTATAGTTATTGGGCCCTATCTATATGAATGGCTTTTCCTCCATTAATAAATACTAATCTGTGTGACCTCAGGGGAGGCAGTTGTGAGGCAGTTGAGATGCAGTGTAACTATACAGTTTGGACATACATTTCTATCTGCTGACGAGTAACCCTTGTATTTGTATACATGTCCTGTTATTTTAATACTAGTTAAACCTACCTTCTTGTTTTACGTGCATTTCTTCCTGGCCCTAACAGGCCACAACAGCTATAAAGAGAAATCAGAAATTTGAATTGTCTTTAGATGTGTACCTGAAAAAAACTTTGAAGTAAAGATTTTTTTCCTTAAAGATATAATTTTAAAACACTACTATATAAAAATAATATTTATATAATGGAGTCATAGCCTTTAGATGTATATATAAAAAAAGAATTGGATTAAAGTCTGTAAAAATGAAAATTCATTTGATATACCCTATTAGTTAAGTGAATTTTTTTTCCTTTTTTTAGGCTATTTTCAAATACATTCATAATATATTTATTTAATAGAGAGTCTGGTCCTAGGAAAGAAAAGCTAGTCTTCTCTGCCTGTCAGTCAATCAGTTAAGTGCCATATGTGATACACACTTGGGTGATCATGTCTCAAAAGAGACATGACTGACTGAGCAGAAGATTTTTGCAGAGTAGGTTGTCATTACTTTCTGTTGTAGAATGGTTGCCAATCAAGGCTATAGAACCCAATCTGTCCTGCTATTTAGCTCATATCTGGAAGAAGATGATGTGGATTTATACCTTTCCCAAGGGTATTTGTGTGTAAGTGAATGCAACAAATTCAAGTCAAATTCAAACTCAGCTCTCCAATTTTTCATTCAGAGCTGATACCCGCACCATAATGCACATCCTGCCTATAGGCAATCGTAAGTAACAGTGTTTATTATAAAGTTGATGCTGATGACTGGAATTTAACTTTTTTTACTAGTGTTTCAGACTGCTTTTAATAACTGAGCTGCTTTTTTTTTCTGTTTCTTTCTAAAGTATCATTCCCTTGACCTCTCAAAGTTGTGTGCATTTTTATTTTTCCTACTGTGCAACATTAATTTTTGTCAGCACAGTAATTGTTTTTGGATGCTGTTTCGTTATCTCCTCTTTAAAATGATAATTAGTGAATAATAATTGTAAATTAAATACTTTTTTTTTCATTAACACATGTTTTAAAAACTGGGCCCAACTATTAAATATTGAATTCATTCAATAGAGCCAGAAATTTCCTTGAAGATGAATTTTTCTACTTTGATGTTGAGACAGGAAGAACACAAACGAGCCAGACATTGTTGCCATGGCTTCCATTTCTCTGTTGGCTACTTGGACATTTACTTCCAATTTGATTAAATATTTACTTTAATTGGAAAGTTTTTCTCTTGATATATATATATATATATATATATATATATATATTGGTTTCTTTTATAAAGTCCATCACAGTTTGATACTTAAAGTACATAAAAGAGAAAAAAATCAAAAGAAATTTTTGGTTTCTTAAATGCTAACCTATAGAAAAAAGAACGGAAGAAAAGCAGACATAATTTCATTAGAGATTGATTAATGTACATAGATAAACAATTTTGGGTAATATAAAAGAATTAATAAGGGGAGAAATTGTATAAAATAGAAACTGTTGAGCAAGACTAAAACTGAAAACCTTTAATCAGTAGGTGACTATCTATACAAATCATTTTTTTACCAAGCCACAATTGTTAGAACAATGTACATATATATAATAATAATAATAATAACTATAGTAATTATAACAATATTAATAGTAACAGAAATAATTCTGCTAATACTAGTAATAGTTATACTATAATTATCATCATCTTGAAAAACCCACTGAGGACAAACTCGGAGGGAAAAGGAGGGGAAGTAAAAAAAGAAACAAACGAAGTACATGAACAAAAAGTCAAATACTTGTAGGAAAGAAAAAACCCCAAGACGAAAACCCTAACACTAAAGCACTCTGTGTATGTATATGTATATATATATATATATATATATTGGCATATGATACATCATGCTCTAAAAGTCTGCCTCCTTCTACTGAGTGCCCATAGCTCAGAGGTAGAATCACTGACTGACGCCAATTCAGTTGGGTTTCAGTCCTGGATAAAAAGCAAACAGATGTCTAACCATACTGATGAGCTGTGATACAGTGAAACAGATCTGTCTGCAGATGACTATATATATATATATATATATATATATAAACTATGACAAAGTGGAGAAATTTTTTGTATGTTGCATTTCACCCTTTATGACTTCATCAGATAAAAGCAATCTTGATGTTGATCCAATAAAGTTCTGAAGGACAAAACCCATCATACAAAAAGAATTTCATTTTGTCACAGTCTTTTCCTAAAATTGTTTTTGATATATAGAAATTATATATTGTTTTCTCATGCAGTCAGAAGATGAGGATAAAATAACATTGGAAAAATAACATCCTTGAAGATGGCCAATGAAGTGGCTGAAAGTAAAATATTATGAAACATTTTTTATATTCCTTATCTCCAGCAAAAAAAAGAAACATGTAAGAATATTGAAAAAATTAAATTAAAAAATTAATAAAATCTTCCTTGTCAGTCATTTTTAATGAAACATGTTTAAAAGAAAGATTACTGCCCAAATACAAAATATATATGTATATATATATATATATATATAATGTTTTTTATATATATATATATTTCATAGATTGGCAACTAAAAGCACAGACAGTTTGAAGTTTTCTCTGCCATTCTGACGATGAGATTTTAGTCTCGAAATATTAATATAAATAAACAGGTCATACAAACACCTCCCGACCTTCCTTTATTTCATTCAACGCATTGTGACAGCCTTCAAGACATAACACATACAACTATTTTATGCAATGCTTCAAGCAAATTACAAAACTTTACTAGATATATATATATACATATATATTTAGTATATCGAGGCAGCAAGTAATTTTCTAAACATATGTTATTAAATATAAGAGAAAATGAATGTCTATTATGTTTAATCATGAGCTGTTCTAAACGTCGTATTTTTGCTTTAATTTCAGTTGAAAATAAAGACAAAAATTCTCCAACATTTGGATAATTATTTATTGGTTTTCTTCTAAGCTTAAGAACTGCGTTTATTATTTTTGGTAACTATTGCCGTTGCCAAGCGGAGTTTTATGTCAACACAAAATAAAATCGTCGGTGATGGTGGATTTCATAATATTTCAGTTTAAACAACCTCTCTGAAGATGGCTCATGTGAGCTGAAAGCTTAGAAGAAAAGCAATAAATAATTATCCAAATGTTGGAGAATTTTTGTCTTTATTTTCAACTGAAATTAAAGCAAAAATACGACGTTTAGAATGGCTCATGATTAAACATAATAGACATTCATTGTCTCTTATATTTAATAACATATGTTTAGAAAATATATATATATATATATATATATATATATATATATATGTGCGTGTGTGTGTGCACACATATACAATGTTCAATTATTTCAAAATTAAGCAGAGAAATTATTTCCTAAAAAACTGTCATACAAATAAAAATTTCACAATGCAATATGGAAAATACAGATAAATTTAAAATGTAGAAAAATTAACCTATTTTTGTAAAATTTACTTGTAATTTTTAAAGTGTGATTTTAAGATTCTTTCAGTTTTCTTTAAAAGATCTTTTTTTTATTAAATGAATTTGTGTTGGAAGAATTGAGAAATGCTATTTTCACATCATAAATATTTTTAAAAAAGAATGTTATTTTATTATTTTCACAATATTCTTCTTGTCAGAGTGCATCTTGCTCGTTTATCAATCTACCATTCAACCACACATTGAATACTGTTGCCATATCTGGTCTGGTGCTCTTGCTGTACAGAGTCACAGTGATAAATATATCGCCAGGCACTTACAATTGATATGTTTATTATTGCCAAAATTCAATGTGTCTGTAATGTAATCAATCCTGACCAGACATCTCAATTTCAGTTACTTTCTCACTGACATGATGTGGCTTCCCTCTGTCTTTTCTATAAGCATTTTTATGGCAGCATTTCAAAGGGGCTTTTTTTCCTGGTGTCCCAAATACATGAATTTAACCATGCAACTAGATTGGCAACTAGGTCTCACAATTTTACTGTTGAACTTCACTAATGGCGATGATTATTAGGCCTCCGCAGTTTTGTTAAAAGAAATTATGTATTTCATACTATTTTTAGGATTTATTGCCAAGTGAAAATAGAATGGTTCTTTTGTTATTATTACTTTGCAAAATTTTACAAAGCAAGTTCGCAAAGATGAACTCGTCTGAATCACCCTAAACTTTTTCATTCTTTCATTGATGAAACTGCCATATAGGTAATTATTAAATATTTATAAATTCATTTGATACACATTTTATTGTACAGTATCAATGAAAGAACCATTCTATTTTCATTTACAATTATTCACATGGCAATAAATACTAAAAATAGTATGAAATACATCATTTGTTTTTTTAAATGGGTTGTCTAATAATTATGGCTGGTAGTGTAGCTAGATGCAACTGTTACTTCTACTCTAACAGTTTAATTTCTCAGACTTCCCACCTGTTGAACTCCCTTCTTATTTCTTCTTCCCTGATACTACAATCTTCAAAAATTTAAGTGCAATGTCATTCACCATCTTTTATCTTCTTGAACCCTGTTTCTTTTTTTGTTTTTTTTGCTCTTTTCTCATTTTTCTGTATTTTCAGTTTTTGCATTCTCTTTCACTCCATGTAAATCCCCTCCTGCAGTCTAGTGGCATTATTACCTTGCTTGGAGTAAAACAATTAAAAAAGAATTACTATAAATGCTATATTTACTGAATAAACATATTGGAGTAGATGTCATCATTTTTTAAACAAATTAATGCCTACAGGCCTAGAAATTATAATGAGGCAAATGTTTCTTCATGTTATTTGCTTATTAGACCAATTTTGTTAACAGACTGCACAAATGTGTGATAAGTTCGTCTGATATTTAATAGATTTAATAACATTTGTACATCTGGGGAAAAAAAAACCTATTACAATAATAAGAAATTCTTGATAAATTTTTTGAGATGCTTGTAGTAAAGAACAGAATGTCTATCTTATATGCACACAGGAACCAAGACCTCTACCTCTGTTTGAACAATGGCATTGTCAGAGAGACAAAATAGCACATAACTTACCTCATTGTGCAAATGATTGGAAGAACTAGGATTTACAAAAGATAACAAGAAGCTAAAATTTAATAATAGATACAAATGACAGGAAATTGTGGAGAGCCATGATCACCAACTTCGTGAAGGGACATTGTACATAGAAGAAGGAATCTAAGAAAATATATTTTACAATAATAACAAATTCTTGATAAATCTCTTGAGATGTTCATAGCAAAAAAAAGAAATGATACCCTATATACACACAAGCACCTAGATCCCTACATTTATTGAAAATGTGTCAATAACTGAGCAATGATATCATCAGAGAGACAAAGGAAAATAGCGCATAACCTAACCTACTTAACAATTTGCACAAGATACTAGATTAGCAACTAGGTCCCACCCTTTTACAGTGAAACCGATAAAATGTAACTGCAATTTCTACTCCAACAGCTTCTTTTCTCGCACTTCCCGCCTGTGGAATTCCCTTCCGCATACTTGCTTCCCCGACGGCTACAACCTCCAGGAGTTTAAATGTAAGGTCAATAGACACCTCCTAACACACTAACTCACACCCATTTTCTCAAACACTCTTCATATGTACCTCCTTACTCGTCTATCACCCTCCTTCTGACATTTCCTATATTCAATCGCTCCATGTAACCCCCTGCGCTATAGTGGCAGTGGAATGCCTTGCTTGGGGTGAAATGATTAAAAAAAAATAAAGGAATGGTAGAACAGGGTTTAGGAGAGATAGCAAAAAGACAAAATTTACTAAGGGCTACAAATAACAGAAAATTGTGGACAGCTATTATCACCAACTTCCTGAAGGGGCATGGCACAGAGAAGACCTCTGAGAAAAATTGTTTTGCAATAATAACAAATTCTTGAAAAATCTTGTGAGACATTTCTAGCAAATAGCAGAGATGATATCCTAAACATACAGACACCTAAATTCTTGTGTCTGTTCACTGTGCCAAGGATTGAGTATTGACATCAGTAAAGTGTAGGACATAGCTATCCAGGTGTGCTGGCGGTAATGCATAATGCAATTTGTTGATTTCGTTAGAAGTGAGTTCCCTGAGAACTAGGGTTGACTATAAATATAAATGGATCCCATCTTTGTTGACTTTATTCATGTTTTGACGAGATTGTTATTTTGTGATGCAATGGAACAAAAAAATCAGAGAGCTGAGTTCAAATTCCTGTTGAATTTGTTGCATTCACATACATGCAAAAACACTTGGGAAAGATATAAATCCATCTCTTCTCCCTCCAGCTATGGTTTAAATAGCAGAACAAATTGGATTCTTTAGCTTTGGTTGGCAACCAGTCTACCACAGAAAGTAATAGTAACCTACTATGAGAAAATTTTCTGCCCAGTCAATCATGTCTCTTTTAAGCTGTAACCACTCAAGCATGTATCACATATGAAACCTAACTGACTGACTGGCTTTTTTGTGCAACCAAAGAATACCAAAATGTATTAATGAATATTTTTTAAAAATCATGTTTGTTTTGCTCTTGCAGGCTGCATAAAATTGTCAGGCTAGTCGTAGTTTGCACTTGAAAAAAAAAAATTATAATTTATGGTGACTGGTAATGAAGACATCTATTTCTGTTGGGTACTTCATGAGTTTATGGGTCCATTCTGTTTGGAACAGAAATTCATAGTAAATCGATCCAACATTTAAAAAACGTTTTCTAACAATGCTATGGTCACATATTAAACATATTTCATAATTAGGAAGTCCTAGTATCCCATAGTATCCGATTTTATGTGAAGAAAGTTTTAAGAAGAGTATTTCTTTTAAAGTTTGCACCAAAATGTAAGCAAACTACAGAGTTTGTATGCGAAAATAGATTAAAAGCCATAAAAAAAACGTTTTCTGACAATGCTACAGTCACATATTCGATACATTTCATAGGGCGTCTTAATCTCATAAGACACAATGTTATCTGTATTAATTCTCAATTTGACATTAGAATTTGAATTTAGAGTTCTTTGAATTTTTAATTTATTTATCAGTTAGATTTTGTTCCACTCTTGGGTTATAATAGGCTGGCATTTTGCCAACTAGGTGCTAACCTTGTCCTTGTGAATTTTTTTTCTGGATTTGTTTGCCTACCCCTGACCTTGGCCATAAATTAAGACAAACTAGTAAATGGTAATATTTTAATGTCACCAGGTATTTCTCATTTACACATGAAACTTCACCATATGGATTTCTGAAGTGAAAAACTGTATCCCTTATTAAGGTTCAGGGTAGGACAATAAACAGCAACCGTCAACAAGACTTCTGATTGGGAGGTTGTGAGGAACATGGAACCACCTCTTAATTGCTGTTGTTCCCACAGGTTCACTCTGATCTGGAGTGGTAGCACCTGTTAGGGTCCCAGGTATGAGCAAATAGTTAACCTGCAAACTGTGGTCAAAATACAATGAAAGTATAAAAATAGACTTTTATAGTAAAAATTCCAGTAATAAATTTTTGAAGGAAAAAAGTATACCAGCAATACATTTGACACTCAACAAAAACCACTTTACAAAAATACATCAAAGAAAGCTGATCTACAAACTTATTTCTTACAAAGAATCTACATTCTATTCATACAAATCTATTGTAAAAATCTTGTTGGTATTAAATAACCCATTGAGATTAACATACCATAAAACAAACCAAACCAATCCCTTATTGAGGAAGTGGCAGTGTATTTAGCAGAATTTCATGACACGAAATTCAACATAAATCTGAGAATGGCCAAATCAAAATGAAAGAAACAAAAAGGGTGAAGATAGTTGTCAAAATAATTATTGGGTTAATGAAAACAGGACTTATAATTTAAAAGTATAGGCGGCAGGGTTAAAGCTAAATAAGTGATCAATGCAATTTCAAATGTAGCACTTCAACTCTGAGCTTCAAAGAAAGAAAAAAATTATTTCAAAACAACTTCCAGATGACACTCCTTAAAAATATGACTTTGAGTTGGGTGTTTTATCGGGTGTGTAATTCCAACATGAAACCTTGGGGTTGAGTATGCAACCCATTTTTACCCTTGTAGTGTGGCAAGTGAGTCTCTGTCATAATGTAAACACTTGTTGAAGATGGTGAACGTGCCTCTAATGATGACAACAAACAAAAATACACCATATGCCTTTTGCTGCACAAGATGAAATTTGGTTAACCAGATGTCTTTTGCCACACAAGACGTAATTTGGTTTACCAGATGTCTTTTGCCACACAAGACGAAATTTGGTTTATCAAATGCCTTTTGCCACACAAGATGAAATTCGGTCATGGAAATATTGTGGAAAGCAAAGGTTTATTTGTGATTCAAAAATTATCTTCAGGCAAATAATATTAAAGATCTTATGTAAGTCAAGGTAGAAAAAAGAAAAATAAAATCACCAAAGGCAGTCATTAACACATAAGAAAGTAAAACAGAAAAAGTTACATTTATTATAGTAATAATAATTTTTTGTGCTTTGATGGCAAAATTAAAGATCTCATGAAATGAATGCAGAGTACAAGGGACCTCGTAGTTCAAAGTCATTTGCTGAAAAACAGCATAGCATATTGTTAAATGGCCCCAAAATTAAAATCAAAACATGTCAAAATATTCATGTTATTATTAAGAAGAAAGATCAAAGTATTTTTTAATTATTTTGGATTCTTTCTAATACATTTGAAATTTTGGTTCAAAGTCTTGTTTTTTTTCATCAGTGGGTAAACAGATTTTTACCAGAGTTTACTATGATAAATGTAATATTACGAAACTCACTTTTTTCCAGTGAAAAACACATGAATTTGGAAATTCTTGCAAAAATCAAATAATTGTCAGATTTTAATTAAACTTTCAGGACTTATTCACAAATATATGAAATTATTTTTTTAAATCATTATTTTTATAAAATTTTGACAAAAATATACATTTTTACATCTGTTACTCCACCCCACTCCCACCCAAAAATTAATTTTCAGAAATTTCTAGAACTGGACTATTCTTCACGAACTATATTTTATTAATTAAATGCAGGACTAAATTACATTTTTTTTTAAACAGTTGCAATTTATCTAAAAATCTGCTTCAAATAGTGAATAAAAAAAACAATAAAACTATGCCATTTTTTATTTAGATAAACTTTTAATTGCTTTTATAAATAATATATATTCAAGATATTATAGTCTGAAGAAAAAAATTTTCGATGAATAATAAATTTTTACAAGAATTGTTTACATGTTTATTTTTAGTTATAATAATTTATAGCTTCAGTAATCTTTAAAAATTTCTTCCAATCACTGCCTGTATCAGGTTAACTTATTAAATGAAGACTATATGTACTAATTGAAAATGAAAAATCTCAATGCAAATTTTCCCACACCAAGATTTTTTTTAAAAAACTAAATTGTTTTTTTTTTTTTGTGTATCTTTTTTTAGTATAAAATGTCATAAGTGACAGATCATTAAAAGGTTTCGTGTTTCAAGGGTTGTTAAATTTATGTCAGTTCTGGTCAACCATACTTAGGTTGTTGACACATCTATTTGTCATCAATCATTTAATATGTCAGAAAAATATTACCTCTGTGATTAAGAAATACTTTTATTGTAAATTTTATGCTATAAGCACATAATACTTGTTTCAAATCAGATTATTGAACTTTAAATTTGCTAGTTTTTAAAAAATGACATGTCAGAAATCTATATATTATATTTGCATGATTTTTAAAAGTGAGAATTTACTTTACAAACCTGTCAATCTGCAAAAAAAAAGAAGAAAAAAGATAACTTTTGGAAACTCTCAAAAAGTTGAAATTCCAATCAATATAATTTCTATTGGAAATATACCAGAGTATTTTGCTTTCTAGAAATAGTGGCATTAATCTTTTAACTTTGAATTAAAGCTAAAATGAAAACTCCAAGAAAGCTTTTTTTTTATTTTTAAAAATTTACTTTAAAACTTAGATCTTAAAAATGAGTGGCGAAACGTATTTTACAGTCAAGTTACTGAAAATCTGCTCAGAATTGTAAAATAAAAAATATAATAAAACTAAGAGATTATTTAAAAAATAACTTTCAATTGCTTCTATAAATTATGGACACTATTGTTTTAAGAAAAATATTTCCAATGAATAATGAATTTTTACAAGAATTTTTTTCATTGTTTTTTTTTCGTTTTTTCTTTTCATTTTTTTTTTTTTCAATTCAGTTAGAATTATTTATAACGTTTAAATCTTATAAATTTCTGTATTAATTTGTTCAGGATAGATAGTGTTGTTATTAGCTAAAACTATATATATACTAATCATAAATGGAAAAGTTACTACAATTCAGCAGCCTCCAATATGTTAAAAAGAATTTTTAGTATCAATTTTTGCAAATACAAATATCCATACATGACATTATTAGTAAAAAAAGAGCAATAACTGTAGCAAATTTAAAGCCAAAGTACCCAAAAACCAATAAAGCATTAGATTACAGAGAATATTTTCCCTAAATATAAAAATATTACTAAGCAGTTAAAAATTATGTAAAAAATGTAACCTTAAATAAGCACTTACCTTCTATGAGATTTTAAATTAAAGTAATGTCTGTTTAAAATCAAATTAATTTAAACTTTAAATCAGTTAATATTCCTCAAATAAAGTTTCAGTGAAGTATATTTTATTTTTGAAATTTTTTTTTTAATAAAAAGAATTAAAGATGGCTAAAATGGCTCCAAAATCAGCAATTAAACAAAACTCCTTCCAATCAATTTAAATTAGTATTTAAATACAGCAAAGTATATGGCTTATTGAAAATAATCATAATCAATTAGCATGAAATTAAAACTAAAATAAAGATGTCAGGAAAGCTTTTCCATTTTTAAAAATTCATTTTAATCTAAACCTTAGCTATTGTGATTCTTTGACGGTACCTACTCTTTCTGAAATTAAAACAAATTACAAAATGGTTTAAATAAATTTCAGTTAAAGGAAACAAATCCTTAAAAGTGTAATATAGCAATCTGGCCCCACCTGAGGAAGGTTGATGCAATCGATGGTGTTTCCCGTCGGTGAAGGGGTCGGCGAACGACAAGACAGGTGTTTGAGAAATACATCCTGTCGGGGCCTGGAGCGGATGTCGCAGGGTTATGAGTCGGGCTCGTTTGACCTTATTTCCGACAGCGGCGGAAATGACTATGGAGGCAAACAGAACAGGTGTCTCTTGGAATTACGTGGGCGTTGCGTGGGCGAGGCAAAACCGGAAGGAAAAGTCCCGGTTCTAGAAGACTATAAAAAGACCTCGACACACGGATTCACCAGCAGAGAACGGCCAGTGGAAGCAGAGAGACACCACAGGCAAGACTACACTCCCGTTGACCCATTCTATGTGCGCTCTCACTCTTCCATTCTCTGTTCCACACGGGTTCGTTGTCAGGAATAAAAATATAACCTTATATTTTTATATATGCGTGTTCTCGTTGTTTGTCGTCGTACGGCGATATATAACAAAAGAACAGAAGTTATACTCTCTATTTTGAAGGAGTAACATGCAGTAAATATAAGTTGGCTCATTGGCTAAAATAAAACCCTTAATACTAAAGTCATGTTGTCTGAATATGGCATTAAATCCCCATATTATTTATTTCAATTTTAATCGGTCACACACTCAGACAGCGGAATGGAGAGAACCTTTACATATGCAAACTGTAAAAGAAGAATCAGAAATTTTGAGCTTTACTCAGAACTAAATTTGTCCAATTTTGGTCTTGAAAAGTACCAAATGGCGACACCGCAGTTCAATGTGTATTCTTGTTTGAAGAGTAAAAGCAACTGTAATGTTTATATACTGAGATTCTACAAGAAAAGGTTTCCATAGAAACACGACCGGAATGAAATCAATCGTCAAAGAAAGCCGTCAAAAGGTATTAGTGAAATTGATTTTGATGAGGACGACAGCCATTGACGATACAACACATCCAACCATCTGTACACCCACGCCATCTTATTCGAGCTCTAATCAAGTCCAACCCACTAACCTACTGTCAGCTGCTTTTCCGGGTGTAGACAGGTTGAAGCCACATTAAGTATGAGTCAAAGACTGTCTGGTGGCACCGCTGTTATATACTCATCCTTATTTTTTTTTTGTCTTCTAACAATCATAAGATAACATACTTTGACAGGTTCAGTGGTCAAAATAGGCTTCAAGAACGGTAGTTTCCGTTAAAAATGCCAAAAAGCGTTCTACTGATCCTCCGAAATGTAAACATATTACTTGTGTTCAGTCTGGCTTGATACAACAGGAATGTCTGGACATTGCATTAAGGACATGTATGTTAATTTTATGAGGTTTCAACAATCTGATATTTCATATTAGCAAAGAACTCTCAGTACATGAATTAACAATTTATTTAGAAAGTTAGACATGCTTTCTTTTAGTTACTAAAAAAATAAAGTAAGTAAACAACTTATTTTCATGAGTGATGGCCATGCATTACTAGCATAGTACTTTACTGGATAATTTATATATGGGTCAGTATCTGTGCAGTATGTCAGGGATCAAATTGTTTCTTGATACCTTTGTGTAAGATTTGTGTGTACTGTGAAAAGATATAGACACTTGCACACAGGATATAAGGAATTCTCCATAAGTAATGCCTTTTATTTATTGCCATAAAAAATATAACAAGTACAGGAAACAAAATAGCTTTGTTTTGTTCATTAGAGTAACTTTTCAGCTACAAAGCACTCTTTTTCTACAAATTCTCTACCATTGGCTATGCATTTTCACAGTCAGTGAGGGGTTGCATGCTGTGCCCATAACATGATTTGCCACACACATCACTGTTACGACTGGTGAACCACATTACTGACTACCTAACCATGCTTACATCCACTGTTTGATCCCCAGAAACATTTAACCAGCACTGAATAATGGCACTGATTAAAAATGTTCTATGTGGAAGAATTTAGTGGTACATGTCTGCTTCATGTGCACTTTCATAACAGATGCCATTTTTTTCAGCTGTTATCTATTAAACAAAAATGATGGATTATTGGTAGGAAGGTTGAGCCTGGACTGACACACAAACGTGTCAGTGGGTTGTTGGTTTTGACAACATATGAACCCTTGTTGAGTTATTTAATGTCAAAATTTGTTTTATTTTATTTTATTGTTGAGTCTTTAGGTAAACATTGGTTTGGGAAGAGGGTATTTTTTTTATGATCATGTCACCCCAAGCAAGGCATTTTACTGTCACTGTTGAGCAGGGGGTTATATAGGAGATAAGTTATGAGAAAGAGTGACAAGTTACGGGGGTGTCAGAAAGAGGGTAGGAGAAGGATGAGAATACTGATGAGAGTGGAGTGAATGAAGAAAGAAGCATGAGAGAGAGGGAGAGAGAGGATGCAAGTTAGTGAGATAGGAGATGACTATTGACTTTACATTCGAATTCTTTAAGATTCTAGCTGTTGGGAAAGCAAGTAAATGCAATTCCACAGGCGAGAAGTGCAAGAGAAGAAGTTGCTGGAGTAGAATTTGCATTTACAATTAATTAGTTTTGCAGTAAAAGGGTGGGACCTTGTTGCTAATCTTGTGGCTCGAGCAAATTCATGTATGGGGGGTACCAGTGAGCTAAGTTCATCTGAGCAGAAGCCATGAAAGCATTTGTAGAAGAGACACAGGGAAGCCACCGATGAGAAAGTGATTGTATCTGAGCTGCCAAGTCAGGATTGATCACATTACAGATTCTCCATTAGATTTTGTCAAGGACCCCTAGGTGGAAAGCAGGAGCACCGACCAGATATGACAGCAGTATTCAATGCAGGGGCAGATGGTAGATTTGAAGGTCAGCAGTTGGGGGTTATATTCTTTCTTTTATAGGTCAGCATTGGTTGAATTTATACTTGATTGAATCTGCAAGCATTTACATGGAAGTTGAGTTCTTTTGATATCAGTCGTGGTGCAGTGAATATCGGCTCGGAACGAGAAATCGGGAAGCCGAGTTCAAATTCCAGTCATATTCCTTGCATTCACTTATGCACAAATACCCTTGGGAAAGGTATTAATCCATCTCTTCCCTCCAGTTATGGGTTAAATAATAGGACAGATTGGGTTCTGTAGTCTTGGTCGGCAACCAGTCTACCGCAGAAAGCAATGGCAACCTACTGCGGGATAATCTTTTGCCTAGTCAGTCATGTCTCTTTCAAGATATGATCGCCCAAGCGTGTATCACGTATAGCACTTGACTGACTGTATTTTAGGAACCACTGACATGGCAAACACACATACACTACTAATGTTATGAACTCACTTAATAAAATAGCAAGTATTACTTTCAGTTTGACTTTCATGCATTCCTGAAGATGGCACTAATAATCATTATGCAGTGTTAATCCAATGTTCACACTTTCTGTCTCTGATATTGAGTCGTCTTCCTCAATATATCTTTCTCTAAAAAATTAAACTATATCTTTCTCTAAAAAATTAAACTATATCTTTCTCAAGCTTTTTAAACAGTAGCCCACCTAGGAGTAGATAGACTAAACTATTGCCCGGTTCACACTCCACCCACATCTATTGAATAGGTGTAGAGGCTCATCCCTTGTTCCCTGTTTAGGATGTGGTTTCCGGCTTTCTCTCTTCTAATCTTTTCACTCTTACGTAGCCCCCTGCACATCAGTGGCGCTACCGCCTTGCTCGGGGTGATATGATTAAAAATAAAGATAAAAATATGGCACACTTAGCAAAATTTATAGAGGGTTTATATTTAAATGTTAAGAAATAAAACATAGATTTTTTTTTTAAAATATGAACTTAATTATTTCAATGTTTCTTTATTTAACTATTTGTGCTGCTTATTTCGAGTAAAACTTGTGCCTGGTGTTTTTTCACGAGTTCTTCAATGTTGAGTCAAATGTGCAATAAGCAGACCCATATTTGTTCTTCAGTAAATCATAGTCTTTCTTGCTTCTTATTTTTGATGTTATTTAGTGGCTCATTTAAGAGGATCTCATGCTACACTAGTATGCCATGGCACAACAGTTGAGAGCAGTGTTTCTCAACCTTTTTAAGGAACAGCACACCTAGGAGCAAATGAAAATGTCATGGCACACTTAGTAAAATTTCTAAATGGTATAGTGTTAAATGTTATGAAATAAAACCATAGATTTAAAACAATTACACACACAAATATGAACTTTTTTTCAATGTTTCTGTTCAACTGTTTGTGCTGCTTATTTAGTGTGAAACCT
Organism: Ascarosepion bandense; assembly: GCA_037127315.1. Lineage (NCBI taxonomy): Eukaryota > Metazoa > Mollusca > Cephalopoda > Sepiida > Sepiidae > Ascarosepion > Ascarosepion bandense. The sequence goes on from JBBBDQ010001733.1 coordinate 1,140,160, forward strand.
GTGCCTGGTGTTTTTCACAAGTTCTTCAATTTTTGGTCGAATGTGAGATAAGTAGACCTTCATTTGTTCTTCAGCTGAATTAGTCTTTCTTCTTATTTGGTACCCTCATTATTAACTACCTGATGAGACATTGGTTTTTCAATGTTGAAACAAAATGTACTATTTTGTTATAGTTTGTACATGTTCTAAAGTAATAATTAATAATATATATATATATATATATATATATATATATATTTTTTTTTTTAATCATATCACCCCAAGCAAGGCAAAAACGCCACTGATGTGCAGGGGGCTACGTAAGAGTGAAAAGATTGGAAGAGAGAAAACTGGAAACCACATCCTAAACAGGAAACAAGCGATGAGCCTCTTCACCTGTTCAACAGATGTGGGTGGAGTGTAAACCGGGCGATAGTTTAGTCTATCTACTCCAATTGAAAAAATAAAATAAAATAAAAATAAAAAGAGTGAAAAGATTGGAAAAGAGAAAAACCGGAAACCAAATCCTAAACAGGAAACAAGGGATGAGCCTCTTCACCTGTTCAATAGACGAGGGTGGAGTGTGAACCGGGCGATAGTTTAGTCTATCTACTCCAATTGAAAAAAATAAAATAAATTAAAAATAAAAAGAGTGAAAAGATTGGAAAAGAGAAAAACCAGAAACCACAGATGAGCCTCTTCACCTGTTCAATAGACGTGAAAATAAATTAATTTTTTTTTTTTTACTAAGTTTCAACCTAGTAAAAGTTGAAACGGCCTTTAAACCAACAATTTAGTAGAATTTAGTCCCAAAATTAAATGTATAAAAACAAATATGGTAGAATAAATTAGCAGAAAATTCAATCTTACCACATGCGAGCTACTGAAAGTTGAGTAAATTTCTAAAGTCATACTAAATTTGCTCTGATTTTTCCAGTTTATGTCAGCTACCAGTAAATAAGCAGTGTGTTAGAGAGAAAGAGAGAGAAGTAAGTGTCCAGTAATCGGAGAGCAGGTAGAGAATGGCTGGATTCAAAGAGTAACGGACTTCAAAAAAAAAAAAGAATATTTCATTGGAATGTGACACTAGCTCTATAACAGAAAACTTTAGAAGTCGAAACGGCCTTTAAACCAACAATTTAGTAGAATTTAGTCCCAAAATTAAATGAATAAAAACAAATATGGTAGAGTATTATAATAATGAACATAAGTTGGATGTTTTTGTAAACTTATTGGTAATAATATATTTTATGGCTCTCTTACAGACCACTCCTCAGATCAAATTTGGTCTGAAGAGCGGTCTATAAGAGAGCCGCAAAGTATATTACCAATGGCTTTATTAAAACATCCAACTTATGTTCATTATATATATATATATATATATATATATATATATATATATATATATATATAGTCATCCGCAGACAGATTTGTTTCTCTGTATTACAGCTCATCAGTACAGCTTAGACTCCGGTCGCTTATATATATATATATATATATATATATATATATATATTTTTTTTTTTTTTTTTTTTTTAATCATTTCACCCTGAGCAAGCGGAAACACCACTGATGTGCAGGGGGCTACATAAATGTAAAAAGATTAATTAGAAAAGAGTGAGGAGTACAAACTAGAAAGGAACAATAGAAAACTGAGAAAGCAGGTGCGATGAGAGATACATAGGTGGAGAGAAAGGGAAGGATATACGGGGGTGGGGAGAGAGCTAGAGTCCAGTGGTTAGTAGATGAGTATTGACTTTGCATTTAAATTTCTGGAGGTTGTAGCCATCAGGAAAGCAAGAATATGGGAGCGAGTTCCACAGGCGGGAAGTGCAAGAGAAGAAGATATATATATATATATATATATATATAGTAATCATTTATTCCACAGTCTCTTTATATAATGACAAGATTGCTTTGTATAGAAATTCTTATGTTTAATTAAATGAAAAACTTTAATACACACCAAAACAACAACTTCAAAAGCATAAAATAAAATGTGAGGACATGTCTTAGAAGATGCCATTGTTATCATTAACCAATTTTTGTTATTGGCATAAAGTACTCAATAAAACAGATGACTATACAAAATCAGTGCATCCCTCTGTTCACTTCCTGACTTCTTTTTGCATTCCTCTATTTTTATAGCAAAGATACTGCCACTTGGCCTCATCATTTCAAGGGAGATAACTTTAGTACAATAAAAGGCTATGGTCAAAATATACCTGATAGATTATACAGTTATGGTTTGGCTTCTCTAACAAATTTTGTTTACACCTCAATTTTTAGCAAAATGCTATTTTCACCCATTTTTTTTCCTTTCCCAAAAAATGTCTGTTTTTAAAAAGTATCACTGCTTAATTTTTTTTTTTTTAACTAAATTTAAACTTTTCTTTAAATCTATAGCTTGACTGGCACTGATTTAATTTTCTTCACTGGACAGTTGATTAATTGAATGAGTCACATTTATATTTGTTTGATTGTTTAGTGTTTTAAATAAAACTGGAATATTACACTCCTCAAATAAACATGGTAGATTTTAATGAAAAAGGAGGAAAGAAAGATAAGAAAGACTTCATTGTGACTTTTTAAATAGTCAACTGAGGAATACATCCTATATGTGTGCATAAATACACACACACACACACACATATATATATATAAAGATCTGCTATATTTATGAGAGAAATGCTTGATATCAGGGATAATGCATTAGTCAATATAAACAGTGTAGACACAAGTAGTAGTGCATGGTGACTAGCAGTTTCACAAACACACACATATCCTGTGTATTTCATTCAGTTAAGTGCCATATGTGATACACGCTTTGGGCAATCATGTCTCGAAAGAGACATGACTGACTGGGCAGAAGATTATCCCACAGTAAGTTGCCATTGCTTTCTGCAGTAGACTGGTTGCCAGCCAAGGCTATAGAACCCAATCTGTCCTATTTTTTAACCCATAACTGGAGGGAAGAGATGGATTAATACCTTTCCCAAGGCTATTTGCATGTAAGTGAATGGAAGGAATTCAACTGGAATTCAAACTCAGCTTCCCGATTTGTCATTCTGAGTCGATAGCCACTGCACCACAACGCACTGACTGTCTGTGTATTTAGGCAGCAAGTATACTTTAAGACAACAGACATTTTGTGCCAATTTTTTTACACTATTCAAATAGCTTGAACTCTTATCCTCATCTTTATTGTCATATTCATGTGATATAAAAGCCCTTTATTTGCAATAGGGTATATTGTTCTACTTCCAAGATTCTGAATATCCAGTTTCAGTTATCTCCCTTTAGTAACACAACTCTCCAAGTTTTTATTCACTTTTGTTGTGGCCAGGTATTGAACTCACAACTCTTTGGATCTAGTCACTGGATTACTTCAACCAATGCTTTTTATCCACTGGACAGATCAATTAATTTTATTGACTTTTCAAATTTGTGAATAATCCTCCTCAGATAAAAAAGAAATTACATTAGAAATTCTCCAAACCTAAACTTATTTATAAATGGAACTTTGTCTGTGTGTGTATCCGTTGCCTCTAGACTCCAAAACGGCTGAACCGATTTTCTTGAAAATTTACACAGTTGTACTATAAGCGTCTGCGAGTGTTCTTAGCTAGGTTTTGTGTCGATAATCAAAAAAATCGGGTAATAGAAGGAGTGGTCCGATTTTAATCAAATTTGATACACTCATAGACAAAGACATAAGAAACAATATTCAGAAGTTTCAAGGTTGCAGTTCTTAAAATAGTACAGAAAATCGATAATATATACATATATATATAAAAGGCAAGATGTTTGTGTGTGTTTCTGTTTATCTGCCTGTATGTCTGTATTTTTTCAGCCCTTTATATTTTAGTTTTTGCTTCGGGTTTGGCTTTAAGTAGATATAATTGTAGTTCTTAGTCTCAGTCATGATACCATTTACTCAGAGGACTTATTTAGCCTTCAAAATTCAGTTTATGACGAAAAAAACTTATTTGACATCGATACCAGGAAATCAAAATTTGACTTACATCCATTCATTTTTTTTTTCAGTCTACAGTTTTGCTTTAACTGGAAACAACTATTGATTTTTAGTCTTTCATGCCAACGTCCAAAGAGTCTGAGCTCCATGACCATGGATTAGTTTTAAAGCTTTCATTACACCCGAGCAACACCGGGCTATACTGCTAGTTTATATATATTTTAACAAAAATATGCACACACACACACACCTGATGCCTACATCACAACACTCATAAGAAACTCACCATTTGTCTCTACCTACCCTGATGATGACTTGAGAAAATCAAAACCTTGAAACATATTTCTTCTGAAATTAACTTTATACTCATTGAACCTAGACATTTAGACATTCATTCTTTTTAATTATTTATATATATATATATATATATATATATATGTCCTTCAATATGGTAGTAAATGCTAGACAATCTCATCAAAGATGAAGGAAAGACTTGAAGCAACCAAAATGTAGTTCTACATATATATATAAATATATACTGTTAAATATAGCAAACAATGAATGTCTATTATGTTTAATCATGAGCTGTTCTAAACATCATATTTTTACTTTAATTTCAGGTGAAAATAAAGACAAAAATTGATATTGAAAAATGTTGGACAATTTTTGTCTTTATTTTCACCTGAAATTAAAGCCAAAATATGATGTTTAGAATGGCTCATGATTAAACATAATAGACATTCATTGTCTGTTATATTTAACAGTATATGTTAAGAAAATTATCTGCTGCCTCGATACACTATATATATATATATAATAAAAGACAAAAGAAAAACTTTTCCATAGCAACACATTCCATTTCTTGAGGAACTTTATCATGGTAAATGTGGAGATTGTATTTCATAACTTGTATATATACAGAGAAATAATGTTGAGGAAAAATATTAAAATGTTATCAAACCCATGAACCTTACTTAACCAAATCAGAATGCAAACACATGAATCTGTTTACCTAACGTTGTTACTCCTTTAACAATGTAATGTGACCCTTTCTTTCTTTTTTTTTTCAACAGAGTGACCAATCTCCAAAGACAGCACAAAAATGTCCAAGAGTCCAACAGTCTGCAAAGCTGCTAATGCATGAGGGAATTACCAAAGATTTCAGTTTCAGGGGATTTTTTCTTCCGCAAGAAGTAAGTAAAATTATCAGTAATAGTTTTTTTGACAATACTGATTCTAGTCAAGTGTTAACATGAAAAACAGTTTTCCTCTACCTTTTTGTTTCAAACTAAAATTCAAACAGTATTTCAGAATTTTAATAATATTGATATTTAGTACTATCATTATTATTTATTTCTTTCATTTTTTTTTTCATACTTATTTATTTCCATGTCCCAACAGGAGGCCCAGGTTAGCACCTTCCTTGTCAATGTGCTTAATTCAGTGGTAAAATTTTATCCCAAAATCTTACATGTCAAGTTACAGATTTACTGATTCATCCTTATGCAGATGGGGCTGAAAAATTCTCAGCCAAGTCAGGAAACATTTCCAAAAATATTCTGATGTTTATTCGTTGGGTCAGATTTAGTGAAGTAGACCAGGTCGAGTATTTTCAGCACCCCTCATATGCCCCTTTGTAGTTATTTAGTGAAAACACACGAACTTCTGGTCTATTTTATAAAGCAAGCAATTATTTGTGAAATTCACATTGAAAAAGGGAATATTAATTATCTCATCCTGAAGTCTGCAGATTGACCAAGGTACCTTATAAAGTACATTGTGCATTGTGGTGCAGTGAATATCAGCTTAGAACAAGAACTCGGAAAGCCAAGTTTAAATTCCAGTTGAATTCATTGCATTCACTTAAATACAAATATCATTGTAAAGGTATTAATCCGTCTCTTCTGCCTCCAGTTATTAGTTAAATAACAGGACAGATTGGGTTCTATAGCCTTAGTTATCAACAAGTCTATTGCAGAAAGTAATGGCAACCTACTGCAGGAAAATCTTCTGCCCAGTCAGTCATGTCTTTTTGAGACATGATCACCCAAGCACGTATCGCATATGGCACTTAACTGACTTTATAAAATCCCAAAAGAAAAATAACTTTGTATCAAGTACAGACACAGAATAAATATCATTTTTCAAGGAATATTTGAACAGATTTATTTTATGTAAATATATTGGTTATTTTACATTAAATTTATTATACTACTTTCTGCATAATTTGCAATCTCAGACACTTTAATTAACAACCTTAATTAAAATAAATTAGAATCATCGCTACAATGCTTCTAATAAAATTGGTTAGTCCAGAATTATAATCAAAAGAAATCATTTAAAACATGGACAAGTTTTTTCTTCCCATGAGTACTATGGTTTTGCTTTTATTTTTTACCAAAGAAAAAGAAATCAGTCATTTTTATTTTCTTGACAGAAAGCACTTACAGTGTTCATAATTTTTTTTTTTCATATCTTTTGGCCACTGCTGACTGTCTAGTTTTTTCCAAAATTAAAATCTTTGGCATGTGTTTCTATTAAAATTTCCTCTTATACTGATAGCATTTTGACTATTGTACACTCCAACTTTCTATAATGCTTCCAATACAGTTGGTCAGTTTTGATTTTGAATTAAGGGAGATCATTTAAAACATGCAAATTTGTTTTTCACCATGATCACTATGATTTTGTTTTTATTCTTTCCCTAACAAAAAAGAAATCAGTCATTTTTCTTTTCTTGAAAGAAAGCACTTATAGCATTGACAATATGTTTTTCACATCTTATGGCCACTTTTTTTTTTTTTCAAAAATAAAATGTTTGGCACACGTCTTTCCATTCAAACTATTAAATTTGCTTCTTATACTTTTTTTTTAATCATTTTATCCCGAGCAAGACAGACATGCCACTGATGAGCAGGGGGCTACATAACTGTAAAAAGATTAATTAGAAAAGAGTGAGGAGTACAAACTAGTTAGAAAGGAGCAATAGAAAGCTGAGAATGCAGGTGCAATGACAGATACATAGGTGGGGAGAGAACTAGAGTCCAGTGGTTAATAGATGAGTATTAACATTGCATTTAAATTTCTGGAGGTTGTAGCCATCAGGAAAGTAAGAATATGGGAGCGAATTCCACAGGCGGGAAGTGCGAGAGAAGAAGCTGCAGGAGTAGAATCGTCGTCTGCATTTGGCTAACCTGACTGTGAATGGGTGGGACCCAGTTGCCAGTCTGGTTGCACGAGTAAACACCTGTTGAGGAGGCACCAGTGACTTAAGTTCGTCCGAGCAGAAGCCATGAAAGTATTTATAGAACAGATAAAGGGAGGCCACATTTCAACGGTGGGGAAGTGGCTGCAGTCGAGCTGCCAGATCAGTACCTATCACATTA
>JBBBDQ010001733.1:1152500-1347500 GCA_037127315.1 Ascarosepion bandense
AAAATTTACAATCTAAAAATATTTTTCTGACTTTAAATAATCTGCAAAGGGTTGATAAGCTATAAAAAAACAGATCAATAAAAAACTTGATTGGAGCTTGAATTAGCTCTCTGATTTTTCATTGCATACCACTATCAATTATTAATTTGTACATACAAAATAGTCAGTCAGTTAAGTGCCATATGTGATACACGCTTGGGTGATCATGTCTCGAAAGAGACATGACTGACTGGGCAGAAGATTATCCCGCAGTAGGTTTCCATTGCTTTCTGCGGTAGACTGGTTGCCGACCAAGGCTATAGAACCCAATCTGTCCTGTTATTTAACCTATGACTGGAAGGAATAGATGGATTAATACCTTTCCCAAGGGTATTTGCGCATAAGTGAATGCAATGAATTCAGCTGGAATTCGAACTCGGCTCCCCGATTTCTCGTTCCAAGCATATATCCAATGCACCACAAATTGAAATAAGATATTATCATGATTAATGTTTTTAATATCAAATATTGAAAAATTGGAAAATATTGAACAATATCATGTGTTACTTGGAGAAGAAATAGACATTGCCACACAAGTATTGTTGCTCTGATAAATTCTATAAACGAAACTTATTCAGTATGCATTCCAGAGATCTCAAAGGTCAGGAGTTGAGTTGGAATCAGTAATCGTAAAATACCAAGTTATTTTTAAGATGGTCTCTAAAAATGGTCTTCTAAAAGATGAATGTTTTTGAATCTTAGTGACTAACAATCTTGTTTTTTTTTGTTTTTTTTTTAACTCTGACATTTTATATCTCTCTCCTCCCAGCTTTCAAATCAGTTCCTCCATTTTGTTTAAAACTCATTAAAATGTTTGTTCTCAATAAAAACACCTCACAAATCACAGCTTATAAACTAGCAGACAAATAACAAAAACATGTTTTATTAAGCATTTATTTCACATTTAAAACACTTTTAGTCATTAACCTTGATTTAATTTTATATTTTTTTATCTTTTCCTTTTATGCGGACGTGATTTGATCAAATTTCATCACCTAAATAACTGTATGATTTACTTTATTCAAATTTTATTTGAATTAAACAAATAGACTATAAATCCAAAAATTAAATTTTTTTTTCTAGTTAAAATGTTTTTAATTAAAAATTATTTTTCGTTTTTTTATGACTTTAGTTAGATTTCAGACAAACAAGTTTAGTTGTTTGGGGTGGGTAATCTATTTTTTTTTTTTTTTGTTAATTTTTAATTCAACAATTTTTTAAAGGTTTTCTTTTTAATGCACATTGGCTTTTTTAATATTTCAGTGTCTAGCTAATTTGCTTTTCTCTCTATTTTTTTTTAATTTTAAAGCTTTTCTTTTTTTAATCAAAAACTATTTTTCAAAATTTTTGCTAATCAAAAATGCTTTAGAAATTTTATTTTTTTGTAATATTTAGTTTATTTTCTTCCTAATTTTGTTAAGTTTTTCATTTTATATTTGTATTCTCCACCTTTCTTTTTTTCTTTGACAGACAGATAACCGCAAGTACCAATGTCATTTTGAATATGGTTCCACTCAAATTGAATACAGGGCAAATGTAATCAACAAAAGGAATATTACCTGCACTGTGCCTGAGGTAAAATATACTTTTCTTACTTTCATACGTATATTTCTTTCTTCCTAAATTTCATTGGCTTTTTTTCATTGGTCTCCATTTTTTTTTTCAATAACAGTTATTGATCTATCTAAATGATGCATTGTTTTCATGATTAAATTTTGATTGGCCTTAATTCTGTCATAATTTTGTTGCCTTTTATTACAATGCTCAACCAACTGTTATACTCTACTGCTGTTAAGCAAGAAGCATGGCTAAAAAATAAAGAGTAAGCTTTCAGAGAGATTCAGACTTAAATCCCTTATCTTTTGGAATTTGTCTGATCAGGAAAGCATGTTATCCAATTAAATCATGAAAGCTAAACAGTAGACACCATTCAAATTTAATTATGGTTATTTTCTTCCTTAACCAATTTTGCTTGATGCTATATTGTTTTTCAACACCTCACAGAAAGTAGATTTAATAGTCTTAAGTTTTTTGGAATTTTTATAGATGAAACATTGTTATTCTTGTACATTTTTTATAGGTTTATACTTTTTTTATAGAAATACTCAGGTAATTTTTTTTAAAATAAGTAACATGGATCTTAAGAGAAACTTACTTATCTCTGGTCTTTGATTATGAAAAGAACATGAACATAACAATAAAAATCAGGAAAATATGATGAAAGAATAATGAGCTAAAACCTACGAATAATATCTAGTAATAATCGATTAGTAATATCAATAATAATAACTAGTAAGAATAGTAATTAAGTAGTAGTAGTAATAATAATAATAATAATAATCTTATAATATCTCATAATAATAGTTTTAATTTAGTTATAATCTAGTAATAATATCAATAATTTAATAATAATAGTTTCTCTATATTTAATCAAAGTAAACATAGATAAATCGCAAGTAAATTTCAGTATTAACAGAATTAGAATTGTTTTTTCTCAGTGTAGTAACTGATTGTTGGTTGGTTGGTTGGTTTTTTTTTTACGGCGTATCAACTCATCTTGGGTCATTTAATGCTGAATCAAATTATTAAAAATCAAACAAAAAGTTAAGAACAATTTCAAGAAGTTTATGTATTTAACAAATTAATATATATAACAGACTTATATATTTAAACAAATTCAGATATTTTACAAATTTATATATTTAACACATTTTAAATTAATAAAATATTTTATAAAAATGTATTTAACTGTTTAGATTTTATGGGATACCAACCAACACAGGTTATCTGAAACCAAATCCAACCTATATACATTGTATGTATATATATATTACATATACAAGATTTGCAAATTCACATTCGGTAGAACTAAGTTTTGGAATATATAGCAAATTGGTAGAAATACATAGCGTAGTAATTGAACAACTTAGAGCAATACACCTGATGACGAAATACATCTTCAATCCTTTATACTGAGTAGATTTATTACAATGAATATTATTTTTAATGGGTATACAACTCTGTCTTTTAAACAGTGTAATTAACATCTACCAGCCACCCTCTTCTTTGTGCTGTGTCTTCTCTGGATGTAGGCGATCATAGCTCTGCACAATTTTTGTAATTCATAGCTCTTAATAAATTTTTCCTTTTTGTTATTTCACCCAAACTTTGTTCCAGCATCCATTTACTCAAGCTCATTAAGTATGTTTTGTATTGTTTACCTCTGTCCTACTTGCCTTCAAACTGTCTTAAGAGTATCAGATTTTCCAAGCCTTCTTTCTTCATTACATGCACTAAAGATTTTAGCTGTCTCTTTGTTTTTAACAAAGGTTATCTGTTTCTTATCAGTGGTGTAAAATGAATTTTAAAGACAGTTATTTGCAGAAGAAATTATTCAGTAAAGATAAAGACAATAAACAGTCATCATAAAAATGACTCTTCTATAACAATAATTTATACAGGAATCATGAAAATTATAAAAAATGCAATAAATGCTTTTAGAGTGAATCATATATATATATATATATATATATATATATATTTCAGCATGCACCGTAGATATAGAAAAAATCCAAAGGAGTATCCTGTACATACTGTGGTAGGATAACTCTCTAAGAGAGCTCTAAATATATATGTATATAAATCCATATAGAGCAAATATAAGAAAAATTAAGGCAGACACATTATTTCATGGTAAATCAGATGTATAGGCCTATTTCAGGCGAACCATCATCAGCTTCCGTCTTTATTGTACAAAGGATGTACAAAGATTTGTGTAAAATCCTTTGTCCAATAAAAATGGAAGCTGATGATGGTTCACCTGAAATAGGTCTGTACCTCCGATTTACCATGAAATAACTTGTCTGCCTTAATTTTTCCTATCTATATATATAAATATATATTTTTTTTTATTATAATTGTTTATAATAAAAACATATAGTTTACTGCAACACAAGAGCTGTCGCATTTTGGTACTACATTAGGCAGTCTGATAAGGTACTAACAAGTAGTACTGAAAAACAACAGCTCTTGCATTGCAGTAAACTATGTCTTTATTATAAACAGTTATGATAAAAATATTACTATAAATATTGCTCTACTAAGTATCAAGCACTCTTCATAAAATATATTACTATGAAAAGTGGATTGTTAAACCTTTTGTTTGTACTACTCTTAAGATATATATATATATAATGATGTAAATTAATAAATATACATATGAGGAGGGTGTACATATGCATAGTATTATTATTCAGGTGTTGTTAAAACAGTGCTCAATGTATGTAACTTAACTTTATAAGATTTAATTCTTATGAACAGTGAGTGAACTTAAATTCAAATCTATTAAGCTGTCAGTTTGAAATATGCACCTGATGATTGCATAACTCATGAAACTCCGAGTTGTGCCATAGACGTAGGATAATATGTATATTTATTATATATATGCATACATACACACATATACACACACAAATAATTTGTACTGAAAATCTCCTCTTGATTTTCCAATGGAATCTTCCCATATTATTAAATCATCTGTCTCTATTCTGGTATTGATATCATAATCAGAACAGAATATCCTGCATTGTACAATTTGTTTCCTTCCACTTTTTCCTTTTCTGCAGGCTACATACAGCCATTACTTGAAGTAACAAATGGAAGCTGAAGACAAGGGCCTTTTGAGAAATTGCCAAATAGAAAGCGTTTGTGCCTGCTTGGCAATTCCACTCTGTCAAAATGGACAGAATTTGCGCGTCAACTAATATTGAAACAGTACTTGTAAGAATGAATGAGGAATGCCTTATCTAGCTGCTCCAGAAGCTGTTGTAGATGGCAGTGGAGGAAAGTTGAAATAACAGCAGCATTGTTCACAATGTTTGTAGTGTTTCTCTGAGTCTGTTTATCTAAAATGGACAGTGGCTACTTCCCATTTGGCATTGAAGAATCAGTCAATGAATACGGAGTATAAAAACAATGGTTTGGTGGCCAGGTCTTAAATGGTTACATTGTTTCTGAAGATGGCCTTGTTTTCTGAATTACTAAAAGGCAAATCTGTTAGACAACATGCCATAATTTAATTCTAAAAATAGATTAATAAGAAATTATTCAAGGTGGGGTTAGAATTATTAGCAGAGAGGATGGAATAAGTACCTGGGTTCAAATCCTGGTTGATGCTTCATTTGTGCATTCTGAAATCTGAAAATTGAATTTTTTTCTTTTTTCTTTTTCTAACATGAGCTTCTCAAATGTTTATATAAGTCTCATATCCAGAAAAAATAAATACAAGCCAAAAGCAAAAGAAAATTGTATGATTAAAATCAAAACAAGAAAAATATTTGTATTTCTGAGATGAGGTATTGTAACTATTTACACTATTTAGACTCGTTCTTCGTTGTGGTGCAGTGGATATCAGCTCGAAACAAGAAATCAGGGAGCTGAGTTCAAATTCCAGTTGAATTCATTGCATTCACTTACGCGCAAATACCCTTGGGAAAGGTATTAATCCGTTTCTTCCTTCCAGTAATGGGTTAAATAACAGGACAGATTGGATTCTATAGCCTTGGCTGGAAACTAATCTACCACAGAAAACAATGGCAACCTACTGCAGGATAATCTTCTGCCCAGTCAGTCCTGTCTCTTTCGAGACATGATTGGCCAAGCATGTTTCATGTATGGCACTTAACTGACTGACTGAATATAATAGTTGGAAACCTGATTCATGCTTCTACAGGCATAAGGTGGGGGATCAGTTCTCTATTGTTATGAAGTAATAAAATGATCCCCCACCAATTTTATTTAATATAATAATGTAATATAATCTATCACTTCTTCCTCCAGCTATGAGTTCAAAGGCAGGACAGATTGGGTTCTATATAGTATTGGCTGGCGACCAGTCTACCGCAGAAAGCAATGGCAACCTATTGTGGGATAATCTTCTGCCCAGTCAGTCAAGTCTCTTTCGAGACATGATTGCCCAAGCATGTTTCACGTATGACACTTAACTGACTGACTTATCAGTATTACCATGTTTACATGTCAGCAATTGTATGCTTCAGTCTTATTTAGGTGATATTTGTTGGAATTTTGAACCAAACTCTTCATTTAGAGGCAGATTGTTCTAATTCCATGTGGACCAGTGGATAAAAGCATTGGTTGATTGATCCAAAAGTAACATGACCCAAAGAAACATGAGTTATATCACTAGCCACAGCAAAGGAAACAGAATCTTGCAGAGTTGAGTTATCAATGTTAATTAACTAAAACTGAGATACCAAAAGGCATGTCACAAACAATGTAAATAAAAGATGATTTTTCTAAGCACAGCTTAGATGTGGCACATGAATGAAAGTATGGGGCACCCAGTGAGGATTGAACTCACTACTCAACTGTAATGATTCTAACAAGACAAGCTGTCTCTTCTACAAATACTTTCATGGCTTCCTCCGATGAACTTAGCTCACTGGTACCCCCTATATATGAATTTACTCGAGCCACAAGATTAGCAACTAGGTCTCACTCTTTTACTGTGAAACCAATAAATTGTAAATGCAAGTTCTACTCCATCAGCTTCTTTTCTCACACTTCCCGCCTGTGAAACTCCCTTCTGCTGACTTACTTTCTCGACAGCTACAATCTCCAAGAATTCAAATGGAAAGTCAATAGTCATCTCCTATCTCACTAACTTGCATCCTCTCTCGCATGCTCCTTTCTCTGTCCACCCCACTCTCATCAGTATTCTCATCCTTCTCTTACCCTCTTCCTGACACCCACTATAATCTGTCATTCTTTCTCATAACTTTCCTCTTATGTTACTCCCTGCAAAACAGTAGCAGTAAAATGTCTTGCTTGGGGTGATATGATTATAAAAAAAAAAGCTCATTAACCATTACACCACTTCAAGACAATCAAATAAAAGAATAAAAGGACATGAAAATAAATGTCTATTTTTTTGAGAGGCTCAGTTAAAAAAACAGGAATCTTAAAAACTTAATTTATAATTTAGGCCCCCAATTTAAGGTTTGATTTAACACCCACTCTCTATTATTTGGCACATTTCTTAAATATCAGTAACATATTTTACATTTCAACATGATCCTCAGTTTATCTTTGATTTTGATGACAAGAGATACAAATTAAAAACATATATTTTGAATCATCATTTAATCTGACAACATAGGGAAACTTATCAAGGACAATCTCATTAAATGATAACAAACTGAGAGAAAATAAAAAAATAAAGTTGTTTGTATCAGCTTAGACATCTTCTTCTTTATGTGCCAAGTCCCCTCAGGATGTAGGTGATCATGTCACTCCAAAATTTCCTGTTCTTTATAGCTCTTAATATATTTTGTCTTTTTGTTGTTTCTCCTATACAATGTTCACCATTTATTAACTCATTCTCACTGAGTGGGTTATGAACTGTTTTACTCTTTCCCTCTTGCTTTCAGTCTGACTAGTGAGTATTAAAATTTCCAAGCTCTCTATCTTTGTTATGCACCCTAGAAACCTCAGCTGTCTCTTCCTGATGTGAAGTATAAGTTTCCTTTTTGTTTCCATTTTCTCTAAAAATTTTATCATTGCTTACATATTCAGTCCACTGTATCCTCAGCATCCTTCTGTAGAAACACATTTCTGTTGTTTCAAGTTTCTTTGTTTCTAACAAAGTTTTCTGTTTCTTATCAATGATCTAAAATGTTTAAGATCATTTCTTATCATTTTAGCATTTCTCTGTTTTTCAAAGACACTCATTTGCAGTGGAAATTATTCATTTTTCAATAAGCCTAAAGACACAGTGTCAACAGTCATCAAAGAAATTACTCTTTTATAACAATTATTTATATAGGAATCATGACAATTGTACAAACTTTTCTCATGAGATATTTTTGTTCATCAAGAAAAAAAACTTGCCCTATTTTGGGGGGAGTTCACACATTCAATTTTTCATTAGCCTTGTATAACTCCATCTTCTTCATCTTTGATATACCATACCCCTTCCAAAAATATATCTCTCCACAACTTCCTATCCCTTCTAAGTCTAAGCAATGTTTAATAAATACCCTTGAAAAGGTGTGAATCCACTTTTATCTTCCAAGCTATGGGTTAATTAGTAGAACTTGTATTCATAAATTATTACCTTCCGAAAATTCTTACAATCTTAAAATATTTTCTAGTTTTAAATAACCTGCAAAGGGTTGATAAACCATAAAAACAATTCAATTCTACTCTCTCTATTCATATTAAGTAGTTCACTGTTACTCTTCTAAAAATAATGTGATAATTGTATTGAGTTACATGGTACCAGCAGCAAAGAATGTTTTTTGACCTTAAATATAATGGAACACCAAAGATGAAATGCCTTACAAGAGTAAAGGGCTCTGTCTCACATTTACCTCTTACCTATGACCTGACTAGAGTTTGAACTCAGTTTGTTCTTTAAGCAGTTAACTGTTAGCTCACACATGCTGCTATAGTGATATGGCTAAATAAAAAAAACATAGATAGAAAACAAACAAAAAATTGCCATTGTCTGGAATCAATACTTCTTTGATTACAACAGATTTAATTGGAGTAGCATATAAATGACTTGAAGCAACAGAAATATGACTCTACAGAAGGATGATGAGAATACCATGAACTGAACATGTGAGCAACATAAATGTCTTAAGCAAAATGGAAACAGAAAGAACATACCTAAAAAAGGAAGAATTGAAATTTGTAGGGTCCGTTCTCCTCAGTGTTCTTGACAAGCTCCAAAGGAGAGTCTGTAATGTGATAGATACTGATCTGGCGACTCGACTGCAGCCACTTCCCCATCGTCGAAATGTGGCCTCCCTTTGTCTCTTCTATAAATACTTTCATGGCTTCTGCTCGGATGAGCTTAAGTCACTGATGCCTCCTCAACAGGTGTTTACTCGTGCAACCAGACTGGCAACTGGGTCCCACCCATTCACAGTCAGGTTAGCCAAATGCAGACGACAATTCTACTCCTGCAGCTTCCTCTCTTGCACTTCCCGCCTGTGGAACTCGCACCCGTATTCTTGCTTTCCTGACGGCTACAACCTCCAGAAATTTAAATGCAATGTTAATACTCATCTACTAACCACTGGACTCTAGCTCTCTCCCCACCCCTGTATAACCTTCCCTTTCTCTCCACTTATGTATCTGTCATTGCACCTGCTTTCTCAGCTTTCTATTGTTCCTTTCTAACTAGTTTGTACTCCTCACTCTTTTCTAATTAATCTTTTTACATTTATGTAACCCCCCGCTCATCAGTGGCGTTTCTGCCTTGCTCGGGGTGAAATGATTAAAAAAAAAAAAAAAAAAAACCATAATGAAGAAAGGGGGATTAGGGAATTTGACCTTCACAGAATGTATCAGATGCAAGAAGGGCAGAGGAAAGAGACAAATAAACTGCCTAATGAGCTTGTGTAAATGATAGGCAGAACAGGGATTAGGGGAGATAGCAAAAAGAAAAGTCTTACTTAAAGCTAAAAAAAACAGGAAGTTGTGGAGAGCTATGATCACTTTTATCTTGAAGGGATATGATACATAGAAGAAGCAGCACATAAAGCAAACAAGAATAAAAACAAAAAAATCAAGATTCTAAATATAGTCTCCAACATATGTCCTTTCCTTTCTCTCATATGTCCTTTCCTTTCTCTCATATGTCCTTTCCTGACTTTGAATAATAATTAACAAAGCTTCGTGTAAGAAGTTCTATTATTATTATTAGGTTGTTACAAAAATAATGGCCGCTCAAAGTGTTGTATTTTGAAAAGCCATTTTAACATAGTCAGTCAGTTAAGTGCCATACGTAGTAAATGCTTGTGCGATCATGTCTTGAAAGAGACATGACTGACTAGGCAGAAGATTATCCCACAGTAGGTTGCCATTGCTTTCTGCAGTAGATTGGTTGCCAGCAAAGGCTATAGAACCCAATCTGTCCTGTTATTTAACCCATAACTGGAAGGAAGAGACGGATTAATACCTTTCCCAAGGGTATTTGTGCGTAAGTGAATGCAATGAATTCAACTGGAATTTGAACTCGGCCTCACAGATTTCTCGTTTCGAGCCGATATACACTGTACCACAACGCACATCCTGAGTATTCATGATATATGTTAGGTAAATTTTGGTATGCCTAATAATTAATGTGTGCTCATTAATAATTTTAACTTATTTTCTGACAGAAATATTCTTGAAACATAGAAGTCCTTAATTATGAACATGACAAAACATGATCTTTGTTTACTTTTCTTGAGTCCAAACTTGGGTACAGTGCCTCTCAAATTTCTACCAATATCAAAAGAACATGGGGGAAATGGGTCCACAAATGATCAGACAGTATGACGGTGGTTCCAGAAATTTCATACTGGTGATGAAAGCCTTAAAGATGAAGAAGGTAGAGGATGGTCATGCGATCTTGAACACAAACAATTGCAAGCAGCTGTTGAATGAAACTCACGTCAAAGTGTCAGAAAAATGTCTCAGATATTTGGTATCAGTACTGTAACAGTCACACACCATTTGCAGAGTATTGGCAAGGTGTAAAAGCTCAATAAATGGGTTACTCATGATCTCAATGAAAATAAAAAATTTAGGCATTTTGAAGTATGCTTCATACTCATTCTGTATAACACCAATGATCGATTTCTTGACCAAATAGTCGCTTGTGATGAAAAGAGGATCCTTTATGATAACCGTAAATGATCTGGTCAATGGCTTGATTGTGATGAGTTCCCCAAACATTTTTCAAAGCCAAAGTAGCATCAGCAAAAGATTATGGTGACTGTCTGGTGGTATGCAATTGGTGTTATCCATTAGAGTTTTCTGGAAGCCAATCAGAGCATTAATGCAGAGCTTTACTGCGATCAACTTGCTGAAATGCATGCACACCTGTAAAAATTGAAACCTGCATTTGTGAATCGATGTGACCACATGTTGCAAGAATGACGTTGCAAAAACTTACAGACTTGGAATTTACCACAAGAGTTTACCACATCCTCCATATTCTCCTGACCTTTCACCCAATGATTATCATTTTTTTAAGCCACTAAGCACATTTTTAAATAGTAAAACTTTTAGGTCAACATCAGAGGTGGAATCAGCTTTCAAAGATTCTGTTGCATCACAGCCAATAACATTTTATTAACAAAGAATAAATAATCTCATCAATCAATAGCAGAGGTGCATAGATGCTAATTTCAACATTTCTACAGTTAATGTTTTAAAAATAAAATTATGTTTCTGAAATCGGCCATTATTTTTGGAACGACCTAATACATTTAGTACTACTAGTGTTATAAAAAGTAAAAGAAATAAGATGAAAGCAATACTTGTCAAAATGAATGATAACTGACAGTGATAACATTTCTTTGTACATGAAGTGTATGAGAATATTTCTTAGTAATTTTATTTCTTTTATATATACTGCATACTGCCAAGCACAGTATTTTTGTCAGAAGCTTTAAACAAAGCTTATACAGTATAAAACTTCATAAAAAAAAACTCTGAAACTAAATCAATGTTTTAATATGTGTTCAGTGTTTGTCACAGTTGGAGATTTGCTTAAAGTCAATTAACAAAAGCACAAACCTGAGTCAAGCTGCACCACTTTCAGAGGCCCCAGGCAGACTCTCCGTTAGCAGATGACATCAATACAATGCAAGATATTGATCCACATGAAATTGAATATTTGATAATGAAGCACGTATTATCAGTGTAAGACCTGGTAAAAACAAAGAGAGGAAAATAAAATGGAAAACTATAAATCTCTTAATTGATCTACAGGGAGTAATTTAACCATCTCAAAATATTGATTTTTTGATCGATGATCAAAGGGTCAAATAGGTGATTATTTTTGCAGTGTTTGATCCTGTCTTTTTTTTTTTTTAACAAGCTTCCACAGTCAATACATTCTCTCTCTCCTACATAAAAGCAATTCCTCGTTCTATTAAAAACACCAGAATTCTGACTTGAATGAACTATTTAAATGCTTGAATAAATAATAAAAATACACCACAAACTATTTTCCTATCATTTGATTTAATTTTCTGATTACGGTTTTTGGTCATATTTTTGTTTTGGTAGAATTTTTTTCTGAGCAAAAGAGCTGAAAGATAATTAATTAAGTTTATAAATTTATTAGAAAAAGCATAGTGGGAGTTTAAGGTAAGCCCTAGACACTGATATCTTCATCTTTGAAAATTCAATCTTTCTGCAGATATACAATAGATGAAGAAAAAAAAATGAAGATGAATAGTGGAGCCATTGGAATCAGCATCTGAGATAAAAACAAAAGCATTAATACTTAGATCAACCAAGCTAATGAATTTAATATGAAAAGATAAAGTCTGAGTTGAAAAAAGTCAAGTGAAACCATTCTTTGTTATGAGAAAAAATACAAATTGTATTTTCTTTTGCTGCCTTTCTCCTACTTAATAAATAAAATGTTTTTGATTTACTTGTACACAGGCTGATATGACACAAGGTTATATTTTATGCCTCTTGAGTGCTAAATATTTTTATTTGTTATATAAGTAAATATATATATATATATATATATATATATATATATATATATAAGAAGTAGTACAAACTAATGTATTAGTAGTCCACTGCTTGTAGTGATTTAATTTATTAAGAGTGCTTGATACTTAGTAGAATATTATATACTAATATTTTTATTGTAAGTTTATAATAAAAACATAGTTTACTACAACACAAGAGCTGTTACATTTTGGTACCATTTTATTAGGATCTTGTCAGCAGTCTTATTGTAAAAATATTACCATATCTCTTTCTCTATCGCTCTCTCTCTCTCTCTGTGTATATATATATATATAGACTAAACAGTTATAAGTCAGATTTGAATTAGACCAATAAACAGATGTTAGAAAGTGCTCAAAACAAATTGCTGGTCAAAACCATGATAGAATATCCAGCTGATCTTCCATATCTATATATATGTAAGTGGAGACTGAGATCAATTGGAAGCAGTGACAGTTTGTTTCAAGTTTGAATGCAATCTTCAAGCAATGTGTCAGATGATTGCAATCAAGCATCAAAAGACTTCTGTTTTTTTTATCAACCTTAGTGTTCATTTTTACATTTCTACTTGCTCTGTACCTGTTATTGGATATTTTTGCCTATAAATATAGCATAGCTGAAAGCTGTATCTTTATCAAAGATGGAAGGGTTTGTTACTTCTTTCCAAGTTTGCCTATCTGCTAGGATAGCTAGCTAATCACATTCTTGATATCATGATTAACTATTTTAAACAGCAAGGCCTCTGATCGGGAGGCTTTAAGGAGCATGGAACCACCTCTTAATTGTTGATGTTCCTACTCTGAGCCAAGATGGCAACACCTGTTTGAGTTCCAACCATAGGAAAATAGTGAACATCCAAACTCTAGTCAAAACACTATGAAAGTATAAAAATGATAGCAATAAATTTTCATAGTAAAAATTCCCACCAATACATTTACTAATGCTACAAGGAAAATTAAATTTTGGCATTAAATGACCCATAAGGTGTTGATATGCCATGAAACAAGCTGTTAGCTAATCTTTGTTATAGATGCCCACTTTGGCACATGTGTGTTTCTTCAACACCCACAACACCACACTACCAGCCATAATTATTAGCCCGCCCCAGTTTAAAAAAAAAATGATGTATTTCATTTTATTTTTAGTATTCATTGCCAAGTAGATAATTCTAAATGAAAATGGAATGGTTCTTTCGTTATTATTACTTTGCAAAATTTTACAAGCTGCACTACCAATTTGATATGTGTTATGTGCGCATATTGAACATTTGTGAAACTTTGTTAAATCAGTTTTTAAAATCTACATCCTTTTCATTATCTTGTTCAAATTTTGATAAATAAATCTTTTATTGTTCAACATGCAGTTTATTTAATATTTTTGGGCCTGGGACATCTGCTTACTCAGATACTCACATTTTAAATTATGGTCATTTTTTTTTTTTTTTTTGGACACCTTATATATATATAGAATTTATACAAGTAAAAGATTTGTCACATCTGAATGATGACCTTCAGCATCCCGACTCCTGAGTTTGTAGATAGACTCTCTATGAATCACACTGTCCACTCATCAGGGGATATCTGCTAATTACAGTCTATACTTTTTGAGTTTTCTTTTTTTATATGAACTTCTCATTGGTGCAAGGTTTTTGAGTTTTTTTCATAGTGTATGTATGTATGTATGTATGTACTTGTAGAATGTCATGATTATTTTACTTTTCATTGTTTTTTTTTACTTCACACTCACTCTTTATTGATTTTTTTACTTCTACTCTTTTTTTTCTCTTCTTCACTCTTTCTTTCAGTTGTACCCATTTTGACTTCCTGTTTTCCTGACATACTCTAGTGTTTTCTTGAGTTAGAAAAATTGTATTTCATTTTTTACATAAATAATTTATATATATTCATATATATATATATATAAAGAAAATCTATGACAAATTGTGAAAAAATTTTTGCGTGTCATGTTTCAACCTTTAAGACTTCATTAGACTAAAGTGATGTTCACATTGATTACACATGCTCATGAAGGAGAAGGGAGGCTTAAATTTTAACTTACTAAAATTCTTTGTTATAACAACCAAGGATTTTCCAACAATATAATGTACATGTATAGTAAAATTACATTTATAAAATTAAGCAAAAATTACTCAAAACTATATTAGCCTGTTTATTCAACATTTGACAAAAGGTCATGACACTACATATAATGTTAACAATAGCATCTTTACAATGATTTAAGTTTCTGATCAGTGCTGGATATTTTTCAAGTATGTCTACTAAAAATATATTTTGAAGTTATCTTCAAATTGATAAATTTTGTTCATCAAATTAAAAAAAAAATGTCATTTTCTTTTCTTTCCAGCGCCAGATTAACTTTAATGATAAAAAACCCATCTTCAATGTATCCGTGTCTGTGAAATGGGGAGACATTATAATTGAAAATGGAAATGGCTTATCAGCTCTTCAAGGTAAGTTTTTCTGGCTTTCATAATTTCTTTTGCTATTTGTTGTTCCGATTCAGTAGTTCATTTCATGCAGACATTGAATTACTGTTTGCACGAGCCAGATGAGTTTTCGTTCAATATGAAAATCACCCTTAGAGAATTTTGAGACTTACCTGAAAGGAGATAGAAATTAACACAGCTACAAGACTTACCTGAAAGGAGATAGAAATTAACACAGCTACTAGACTTACCTGAACGGAGATAGAAATTAACACAGCTACAAGACTTACCTGAAAGGAGATAGAAATTAACACAGCTACAAGACTTACCTGAAAGGAGATAGAAATTAACACGGCTACTAGACTTACCTGAAAGGAGATAGAAATTAACACAGCTACTAAACTTACCTGAAAGGAGATAGAAATTAACATAGCTACTAGACTTACCTGAAAAGAGATAGAAATTAACACAGCTACTAAACTTACCTGAAACGAGATAGAAATTAACATAGCTACTAGACTTACCTGAAAAGAGATAGAAATTAACACAGCTACTAGACTTACCTAAAAGGAGATAGAAATTAACACAGCTACTAGACTTACCTGAAAGGAGATAGAAATTAACACAGCTACTAAACTTACCTGAAAAGAGATAGAAATTAACACAGCTACTAGACTTACCTGAAAGGAGATAGAAATTAACATAGCTACTAGACTTACCTGAAAGGAGATAAACATTAACATAGCTACTAGACTTACCAGAAATGAGATAGAAATTAACATAGCTACTAGACTTACCAGAAAGGAGATAGAAATTAACACAGCTACTAGACATACCAGAAAGGAGATAGAAATTAACATAGCTACTAGACTTACCTGAAAGGAGATAGAAATTAACATAGCTACTAGACTTACCTGAAAGGAGATAGAAATTAACACAGCTACTAGACTTACCTGAAAGGAGATAGAAATTAACATAGCTACTAGACTTACCTGAAAGGAGATAGAAATTAACACAGCTACTAGACTTACCTGAAAGGAGATAGAAATTAACACAGCTACTAGACTTACCAGAAAGGAGATAGAAATTAACACAGTTACTAGACTTACCTGAAAGGAGATAGAAATTAACACAGCTACTAGACTTACCTGAAAGGAGATAGAAATTAACACAGCTCCCAGCCTGATAAGCCGTCTACCATAGGTTCACAAACCCATTTGTATATGCATATCAGTTAAAGATTAACTTAAGTAAACAGCATTTGCCTTCTCTTTCTTCATTTTCAAAATGGGAATCTAAACAACGACACTGAGATCTGATACATTGGGATGGCTAAAGATGCATTCTAAAAGCTAAGCAGAGTATTAAGAGTCAGAAAAACTTCATTAGAAACAAAAACAAGAGTACTAAACTGTTACGTGCTATATGTCTTCTTATATGGCAGCAAATGCTGGACAATCTCCTCAAAGATGAAGAAGAGACTTAAAGCAACAGAAATGCAGTTCTACAGAAAGATAGTGAGGATACCCAAGACCGAATATTTGAGCAATGACAAGGTTTTAGAGAAAATGAAGACAAAAAGGAAACTTATACTTAACATCAGGAAGAGACAGCTGAAATTTCACAATGAGAAAGGAAAGTTTGGAAAATCTGATACTCACAGGAGAGATTAAAGGAAAGAGGGACAGAGAAAAGCAGAGTGTAACATACTTGATTGGCTTGAGTAAATAGCAGGTTTAAACAGGATTTGTGAAAAATAACCAAAAGGCAAAATTTTAAAATAATGTGTCAGAATTAACACTTTCTTCTTACAAAATACAAAATTTATTAATAGCTCCAAGGGACAGGAAGATGTGGAAGGCCACAAACGTCTACATTTTGAAAGAACATGGCACATACACAATGAAGGGAAAGTATTAAATATAATGAAGGACAAGAAACATAACTTGCTTAGAAAATGGAATCAACAGGTCTTGTTCAAATTTCAATAAAAGCTGTTACATTCCCTTTGTACTAATAACCTTGGAAGTACACTTTTTGTACTTCATCCAACACTATGGATTAAGCAGTAGAGAAGACTAGACTCTTTAGAATTTGTTACGTCAGGTAACAGAATTATGTGAAATAATACAAAACAATGTAATAGTATAAAAGTAGGTGTATTGACAGGAAAGAGAAGTATTTACAAAAGGTGAGGATTAGTAGAATACAGAACAAGGTAATTAGTATACAGTATCGTCATATAGACGTGATAGATTGACTAGTAGAACACTTCCAGTGCAATACCGGAAATACCTGACTGACTCACTCACTCGACTTCCTTACTTGACTTCCTTCTCGAGGTATAATCACTACTATTTTATATAGTGATTTGAATAGTCCATTTCCCTGGAAAGGTGGAGAACGTCCCAACAGAATTAATAACCAGTCTAAGAGAAAGAGAACTCAGAATTAAAACCATGAAGAAAGCAGCAGGAAGCCATGACACTATCTCCTTGTAGAACAATCATGCCAATACACAGTTTACATTTATTTAAAAATAAAGAGGTTATAGAGAGCCATGAGCATTTATATTTAAATATATATATATATATACATACAAGATGTGTTGTCATATGATAATTATTGGATGTGCATTGTGGTGCAATGGATATTGGCTCAGAACGAAAAACCAGAGAACTGAGTTCAAATGCAAGTTGAATCCATTGCATTCACTTATGCACAAATACCCTTGGGGAAAGTATTAATCAATCACTTTTTCCCTCCAGCTATGGATTAAATAGCAGGAAAGATTGGTTTCTATAGCCTTGGTTGGCCACCAGTCTATTGCAGAAAGTAATGGTAACTTACGTTTTCTTTTTCTAAATCACTTCACCCCATGCAAGGCAGTACTGCCACTGGTGTGCAAGGGGCTACATAAGAGAGGATGGAAGTTTATATAACTGGAAAGTGAAGAGAAAGAGAAACAGGTTACAGTTGGTATCAGAAAATAGGTAAGAGAAGGATAGAAATACTGTTGTAAAGAGAGTTATGTGAGACTAGAGAGAAAAAGGAAAACATCAAAATACAAGTTTAATCCATTGCATTCACTAAAAACCCCCTAAAAATATGCAGAATTTTATAGCCACACGGAGCATACATATGTAATGAAGGGAGCCCCCAAATTCTATTAACCCAGAGGCTTTTTAAGGCTTAAATCCAGCCTTAATGACATCTTAATTTTTCTTTCAACATCTGACTTTCTTAGCAGCCTGTTTCAGACTGTATTTCTTCAATGATCAGTTCATTATTCAAGTTGCCTGGATCATGCGAAAAATGCTGTACACATGGTGTGATTCATATCGTAAGTCTTCCACAGACTTAGCTATCTGCAACATGACCGTTTGTTCATCATATGCTGCTGTTCTGTGTAGACCATCTGCCAAGTAGCAATTATTTTTACTATACAAATTGCCTATTAGTGAATTGTTCCTTTCATTTGATCTTGGGGGATTGTTCATTTAGCTGAATGTTCGACTAGATATTGTGCCTGTGGATCAATAACTCTTTGGCACTTATTCTTGCTATAAGTAACATGGCATTTGTATATGCACAAAGTAAAAAAGTATTTACACAGTCCCTTACTACTTCTACTTCCTTTCTCTCTCTTTCTCTCTAGATCTTACAGTATCTGGTTTATACAGAGGCATTACCCAGTAAGTAATACAGATGATATCAAGGTCCTGGGTTCAAACTATTTTCTGTACAGGAGAAGGATTGTCTACTTAAATGTCTTTTTTTATTAGAATCAAAAATACATTTAAAGACACTCCTTCTTCTGTTTCCATCTTTTTCTAACATAAATAGGTTATTTTTACCAGAAAAAAATTTATTTGGGATGTCATGCTACTGAGAGAGTAGACTTTTTATTATTTTTTGCTTTTGATAATAATTGCAAGTTAATGATCCTCTAGAAAACCTTTCACTAATTTAGAGAAGTCCTCATGTGTCTCCATTATTAAGGCATTGACTAGACTGTTACGTGATAACTATTCTCCTATATGACAGTGAATGCTAGACCATCTCCTCAAGGATGAAGAAGAAACTCAAACTAACAGAAAAATGGTTCTACAGAAAGATACTGAGAATACCATGGACCAAACATGAGAGCAATGACAAGATTTTAGACAGGATGCAAGCAAAAAGGGAACATACTTAGCATCAGGAAGAAACAGCTGACATTTCTGGGACATGTAATGAGGAAGGAGGGCTTGGAGAATCTATTACTCACAAGATGGACAGAGGGAAAGAGAGACAGGGGAAAGCAGTGTGAGGTGTACTTGATAATCTTGAGAAAGTAGATGGTGAAACAGGATTTGAGAGAAATATCAAGAGGAAAAATGTTAAGAATGACAAGGAATAGAGAAGTTCAGGATTTCCGATGTCTTGAAAGGACAATGCACATTAAAAAGAAGATTTTGAATATATATATTTAAATGTGCATTGTGGTGCATTGGATCTCGGCTCAGAACGAGAAATCGGGGAGCTGAGTTCAAATTTCAGCTGAATTCATTGCCTCCACTTACACACAAATACCTTTGGGGAAGGTATTAATCCATCTATTCCTTCCAGTTATGGGTTAAATAACAGGACAGATTGGGTTCTATAGCCTTGGTCGGCAACCAGTCTACTGCAGAAAGCAATGACAACCTACTGCGGGATAATCTTCTGCCCAGTCAGTCATGTCTCTTTTGAGACATGATCGCCCAAGCATGTATCACGGATGGCACTTAACTGACTGATATTTAAATCATATGAAGTAAGCTTAGTAATTAGGGTTTGTTGAGTCTGTGAGCTGGTATAGCTGATCATTTTTTAAAATTTTGTTTATTTATTTTTCTAATGATGTTCACCCTCTACAAGGCCCACAAGCCACTTGATTGAGTTTGAAAGATAACAGCTAATTCTAAACTTGAAAGATTAAGATTGTAGCAATTATGGAAGCATCTTTTTGGGAATCAGTTCCAAAAATAAGCCAATTGAGTGGAATTTGCATCTAATGAAATACAAAAAGAATGAAGGTGGTTTGCTACAATGTTGTGTAGCATGGAAGGTCTTAGCTGTCAAGGCTAGAACTGTTGAAACTAAGGAATGTATTTTGTTTGAACACATTCCATGGAAATAGCCATAGAGCTTGTGATGTTTCACCCGTGAAAAAAGAGGTTGAAGGGTGGAAAATAATTATTCACATAGAAATGTTTTTTGAACTTAATTAACAGAGTGCTCAATCATCACTTTCCAGTCATGAGACTATGTGGAAGGATGGCTTGGAAAATTTGATACTCACAGGACTTATCAAGAGGAATAGTAGTAAAGGGAACAGAAACTTATCTAATGAGTGAATAGATAGCGGACACAAGGAGAGATGGTAAAAGAGTCAAATGCTACTTAGAGCTACAAGGAATAGGATCTTATAAAGAGCCATGATCACTCACATCCTGAAAAAACATAGCATATAAATGATGATGATTGTTATGAAATTGTCAACTGACAAAGACATGATTCCTGTTAGAATTTGTTCACTTCACAAGTGATTTTTTTATTTCTATCAAATTTATTAGATAAAAATTAAAGAAAAAAATATCCCCTCAGGATGTAGGTGATCATGGCTCTCCACAATTTTCTGTCTCTTGAAGCTCTAAATAAATCCTGTCTTTTTGTTATTTCTAAACCCTGGTCTGCCATCCATTTTCTCAAGAATGTTAAGTGCTATTTTCCTCTGTTGCTTTTGCTCCCAATTCGTCCTGTGAGTAACAGATTTTCCAAGCTCTCCTTCCTCATTATATGCTCTAGAAATTCAACTTCCTCTTTCTGATAATAAGTATTGCTGCCGTATCTGGTCTGGTGCTCCTGCTATCAACTTAGGTGTCCTCGACCAAATCAAACAGAGAATCTTTAATGTGATCGATCCCGACTTAGCAGCTATGATACAGTCACTTTCTCACCAAGGCAATGTGGCTTTCCTTTGTTTCTTCTACAAATACTTTCATGGCTTCTGATTCGATGAACTTGGCTTACTGGTACCACCTATATACGAATTTCCTCGAGCCACAAGATTAGCAACTAGGTCCCACCATTTTACTGTGAAACCAATAAATTTAAATGCAAATTCTACTCCAGCAGCTTCTTTTCTCGCACTTCCCGCCTGTGGAATTCTCTTCCGCATACTTGCTTTCCTGACAGTTACAATCTCCAAGAATTTAAATGTAAAATCAATAGTCATCTCCTGTCTCACTAACTTGCATCCTCTCTCTCATGCTTTTCTATATCCATCCCACTCTCATCAGTATTCTCTTCCTACTCCTACACTCTTCCTGACACCCCCTGCAAACTCTCACTCCTCAACATTCCTCCTATGTAAACCCCTGCACAACAGTGGCAGTAAAATGCCTTGCTTGGGGCCACACGATTATTAAAAAAAAAAAAGAAGTATAAGTTTCCTTTTTATATACACTATAAATATTTGAGTAGAAACTCCTGTTCTTTCAAACAATGTAAATTTACATCTACTGGCCTGGGCATTTTAAATTCTTAATAAAGAAAATATGCCTTCCAACAAAGTTTGAATGTATAGGCCGGTAGATGTAAATTCACACTGTTTAGAAAAAAAGGATGCCTACTGAAACATGTGAATCCACTGAATATAACTTTAATAAGAGGAAGAGGAGGAGTAGTAATCATAATAATAATAATAATAAATTCGTTTATGCCTGTGTTAGTTATTTCCAAGTAGAAAAAATAAATATTTACTTTAAACAATATTTATTTAGAATTCAAATTAATAGAAAAATAATAAGAAGAAATAATATAGAAATATAGAAAAAATCTATTAATTCATGAGAAATGACATAAGTGAGTTTTTATTTAAAATGATATTACAGCTTCTCTGTTCATTACACACATGGCTTTTATGACAGGCTCAACTTTGATCATTGATTTCTGCTAAAAAGATTAAAATTGCTTTGTCTTTGTACCCGAAATGTAAACATGGTAATTTTTAAATGGATTTTTCTTTTTTTATTTCAACATTATTTTTTATTACTGTAAAATGTTATTTTTTATATAAAATAAGAAATATTAACTAATGACGGATAGAAAATAAATCCATTTAAAAATGACTAATCTTATGGTACAAATAGTAATGTCTGCTGAGATAAAACAATGATGTACAATCTTTCTAAAGTACAAGAAAAACTCATTTGCTATTAACTCTCACAACATATTGGAATAATATATTTAGTATGTTCATTGTGCATGGAAAATTAAGGTAAAATGGATTATTGAAAGTCAAAAATTAAAGAAAGCATTATATTATTGGGTTATTATATGTGTAATGTAAATGCATTGCTAATGATTTTATTGTAGAAATGTATTGAAAATCAATAAGTGGTTAGATTTAAGGCAAATTCAATACTAGATGACATCTATTATGTTTACAATCACAATAAATGCATCATAACTAATAATAATTGA
This sequence comes from Ascarosepion bandense, assembly GCA_037127315.1. Taxonomy (NCBI): domain Eukaryota; kingdom Metazoa; phylum Mollusca; class Cephalopoda; order Sepiida; family Sepiidae; genus Ascarosepion; species Ascarosepion bandense. The sequence continues at coordinate 1,175,047 of JBBBDQ010001733.1, forward strand.
AATACCACAATAATAATAATGGAATAATATAAACTCTGAAATTTGATTTACTATTTATTTTTCTTTCCTCTAATAGGCGTGCCTATCATCTAATCCAAACGTTGTCCTGGGTATGACAATAAACTACATCCAGCAGAAAAGCTTCTGATCAAGAGATTGTGAAACCATCTGTTAACTGCTGTTGTTCCCAGGTCCATCCTGACCCAGAGTGGTAGCACCTGTTAGGTTTCCAGCTATAGGCAAATAGTAGACCCAAACAAAAACCAACAAACAGTACATTTTTATAATAAAATGAGCAGCAATACAATTTTATAGCAAAATGACAATAAATTCAACATTAAAAAATGTGAAAATATATTTTTATACTAAAATTACCAGCAATACATTTTATGATCTACAAACTATATACCTAAAAAAACTTACTTTTACTCTGAAAGTATAAAATTATATACAAAATATCTGGAGTTCAAAGCATAAAATTATGAAATATTTAGATTTCGACATTAAATAAGCATAGAGGTTGATATGCCACTAAATAAAATCAACCAACCAATTACTTTGCTCACACTTCTCTCCAGTTTTTGAATAGGAGTAGAGGTTTAGCCAATGGGTTATTCCCTACTCCCATCCCTAGTGCTCTACTTGAGCCAAGTATCAGGGACACACAGGAGCCTAATACGCATGTCCCACCCAGCGTTGCCGAGCCACAAAAAATTGCCCGAGCATTGTCAAGACTACTTTCATACAATCAGCTGGGCCACAAAGAACTCATATCCCCCTCAAAGGCCATTACCCACAGACGATTGGGGGGGGGGGGGTAGATGAACAATTAAGAGTGTGAGATTCACCTTCGCAAGAATGTTTCCAACTAGCTTCCAGTTGGCAGACAAAAATAAACAGGGTTGTAACTCAATACATGTCCCTCTCTTTCTCTTAGATAACCATAGGGTGGATATCATGCTGATATGTGCATTGTGGGGGCAATGGATATTGGCTCGGAATGAGAAATCAGAAAGCCAAGTTCAAATTCCAGTTAAATTCCTTGCATTCACTTACACACAAATACCCTTGGGAAAGGTATTAATCCAGCTCTTCCTTCCAGTTATGGGTTAAATAACAGGACAGATTGAGTTCTATAGCCTTGGCTGGCAACCAGTTTACCACAGAAAGCAATGGCAACCTACTGCGGGATAATCGTCTGCCCAGTCAATCATGTCTCTTTCGAGACATGATCACCCAAGCATGTATCACATATGGCACTTAACTGACTGATTTATGGAGCACAATAATCACACTGGAATCATCGGCCAATCAGAACCTACAGAATAGAGTTGCCTGGATAGCAGAGTGGAATCTCCCAGGCTGTTATATAAACCATCTACCAAGTAGGTGGTCAGTTTAAAACTTAAACTACTGTCTGTTGCTATCTACTAATCGTACAGTTTCCTTTTCATTCTCTTTCATTCATGAGTCTTAGTGCTATTGCTTGGGATGAATTGATTAAAAAAAGGAAAGAACTACTTTAAGTTTGATAAGTGATAGGTTTTTAACAATCATTATCAATTGACAGTAAAAATACTATTATGCATCTACACTAGTATATTGATGTTTTGTTGTTGGTCATTTTCTATCTACCATGTCAGTTTGGCACCTGGGTGAACATGGACCTTCACAACCTCCTGTCCTTTGTAGTTTACTGTAAAGTTTTTCTTTTTGCTATTTCTTCGAAACACTTTTCTGTCAACCATTTAAACAAGCTCATTAGGTAGGTTATGCACTGTGATTTCCTCCATCCCTTTTATATATCCTGTGAGTGTCAATTTTTCAAAGTCCTCTTTCCTCATTACATGCCTTAATTTTAACTGTCTGTAAGTAGAGTAAATTTATTTCTCTGTTAAGATAATTTAATTACATGGTCTCAGTTCATCTAATTTTCTATCTTTTATGTTTGCAGTGGAGTTTTATCGTTGCGATCGAGTTGGTCCGGATTGTGGAGAATGCATGAGCACTCGTTGGCGGTATCCAGACATGTACTGTGTTTGGTGTGATTCTGGCTGTAAATTCTTGCCACGATGTAGAGAAAAAGACAATGCAGTGCGCTGCCCAGACCCAAACATAACTTGCGTAAGTACACACATTATTATCACAAGATGTTTGGTACTGTAACAAATCATGCTGAGAGCTTGTCTTGGTTTACAAAGGCCAGGCTTGGATTAAGATTACAATGAAAATCTGTTCCAGACAGAGTTTAACTTAATATGGTTTCAGGATTATATCTGATTTTATGCATGGCTTAATCATGTTTAATACTTTCGATTTGTCTCAAGCATCAAATTGATTGTTAGACCAAAATTTCTACAAAGTAGAAATATGTTTGTTCAGGTTATTCAATAAAAAAAAATTATGCATTTTTAAAGAAGTTTTTTGTCATCAATTTTATTAAATTACATCATTATCATTTTTGTTCAACTATTTCTCCAGTCCTTGGTATGATGATAAACTATATCTGACAGCAAGGCCTCTGATCAGGATATCGGTAGCACTTTGTTATTGTCCCAGTGATGGGCAAATAGTGTGTGGTCGTTAGGAAATGGTTGATGTTTCTTTGATTCGGCCTTGTGCCATACTTAACTGAACTCCCTACAGCTTACAAGTTTTATTCAGAATTATCATCATTATCAGAAGGTTGGTTGTCGGCAGGTTGGAATATGTGAAACTGTGTGGAATAGTGGATGAATAAAATATATATCTTTCATTTTAAAATAGAGATTTATTAAAAGGAAAGAATAACACAAGTTGTAGAAGTTAATGTGTAATTAGAAACATTATTAAGAAGTTACGAGTAGAGTTCATGTTCAATGATAAAGTTATGGGTATCAAGATTTGTAGAAAATGTTCATAGTAGTAATTGTTGAAAGAGTATGTGCATACATATGTATGTATATATGTATTCAGTAGGAATGTCTTTGGATGGAGAAGAAGTAGAACTAATCAGTACATGAGAAATAAGGTGAAAGAGAACAAGTGCGACCTGACCTTATCTCCAGGTCGATTTGAAGTCGAAGTTACATTTTAGTTTTGTCTTTCTAGCTGCTTCCATCTGAGTCTCTCGCGAAGTTCTTTTTGGTTTGCAAGTTGCTCCCATTGGTCAAAAATCATTTTAACTCCTACCTGCAAAATCTAGTTTCAGCTGTTTTTTAAGCACATGGTCAATTCTTTTTCTCTTTGGGAAAAACCAGGATTTCACACGTCATTGTGAATTTTTGTAAAAGTGAAGAAGAAGGTTGGTTTTTATTCTTAATTTCTTATCCATTACACTTGAACCTCCAACAAAAAATCAGCAGTACATTTTTATAATAAAATAAGCAACAGTACGATTTTATATCAAACAATACAATACTAAATTACTTCAAAGCTCTTAAGAAAATTAAATTTTGGCATTAAATGACCCATAAGGAGTTGATATGCCACTAAGTAAATAAAACAATCAATCCACTAACTCTCAGCTGTATACAACTGCTAGAAAGCAATTGTATACATCCCTATGATTAAAAATAACTTCTAGCAAATGAGTCCTGTAGGTCTTAGAAAGGACCATCCTACTTTTAGCCTTGTGGACTGGAGCTAATGAATCACAAAAAAAACTTTACTAAATAACAGGAGCTACATCAGTTGCAGAATTTTCAAAAACTAAAATGGATATTGCAAGTAAGTGAAGAAAATAATGGTATCAAGATGTTGACATTCCATGCAACTTCAAACAAAAGGTTAAGAAGGAACCCCTCATCAATGCTGGAAAGAGCAATAACAGTTACTGCACTTGAGAAAAACATTTTTTTGAAAATTTGTTTTAAGAATGGTTTTATAAATATCAACCAACAATATTACTGGCTGCTCAGTCAATTAATGCTAAATATTTACACAGAAGGAAATGGCTAATATTATCATTAGAGATGAGGATAACAGATACTACACTTTCATTCCATCCAATGTTCAGGCAGTGAAGAAAAGCATAACTCAAGAAGTACTTGCTGCTCAGTCAATCACTGCTGAATGTTTCCATATAAAGAAACAGCTAATATTACCATCTTCAAGATAACTTCATCAGGAATTTTATAATTTTTTTCAGCCAAAGACTGCATGATGAAAGTAGCATGTTGTTTGTGAGCAGTAAAGTTTTGAGCTGGTGGAATTAAGAAATAGAGTTCATGTGAACATTTGCCATGGAAATAGTAATAGGGTACCAATGAGCGTGTAACATTGCATCCGTAGAAGTGAGGCTGCAGAGGGGAAAATAAGTTTGCTCCCCATAATTTTGAGCTCTGTCAAGGCTGAAAAGAGAGAATTAAGCAGCCCCCGCTCACCTATGACAGTAATACTCAATTTTTGGGTCTGTCTTGTTTAATCATTTCATCCCAAGCAAAGCAATAATGCCACTAGAATACAAGAAATCACAGAGAGCAAGACACAGTGAGAAGACTTTACTGGGGAGGATAGAGGAAAGGATACAAAAGGAACAGAGTTCAAGAAGATAGAAAATAGCAATTGAAATAGCATTTAAATTTTTGAAGATTGTAGTTGGCAGGGAAGCAAGAAATCAGAAAGGTTTCACAGGTAAGAAGTGCAAGAAAAGAAATTAAAATAGAAATGGTGGTTGCATCTAGCTAGTTCAACAATAAAATGGTGAGACCTAGTTGCTAGTCTAAAAATATGCTTACATTCATGTAGATGGGGCACCAGGGAAAAAATCTCTTCAGAAAAATTGTCATAGAAGCACCACACCAGATATGGCAGCAGTATTCAATGCATGGATGATATTTATAAATAGGCTGGTTAGAAAAATTTTCTGTCACAACATAGTGAACCAACTTTCCTTGTAGTAAACAGAGCAATTGACTCAATATAGTCGCCCCAGTTCATGTTAGTAGTGGAAAACCTGAGGCCAAGAAGTTGTAGAATATTGCTCTCATAGAGTTTAGCACCAGCCATGCTGATGGCAGGCAGAAAAGGTTCTTTGTAGTGATGAAATAAAAGCAGTTTAGGTTTTAGAAATGTTAAAATTTACAAGCCATTTCTTGTCCCAATTAATTGATTGGAAGTTGTTTTCAAAAGCAGTCATCAGGTTTACTTTTGTAGGGTCTGCTGGATTTGCTGCTATGACAAGAGTAAATGGGTGGATTATAAATATCTAATTGGGATCTGATGACACCAGAGAGATCATTGATGAAGATCAGAAACAGCATAGGTCCAAGGATAGAACTATGAGAGACCTCCAAATTAGTATGAAATGTTCTAGAAGCATGCCCATTCAACAGTATTTTCATTTCACAGTTTGTTAGGAATGTTTAGATTAAGCCAAATATTTCTCCTGTGAAACCATAGCCCTTGAGCTTGCATAAAAGGCTAGCATACCAAACCCTTTCAAATGCTTTTGAGATATCTAGAGCCATGGTCTGGACTTTGTCATTTGTATCTAAGGTTAAGATGTTGGCAGTAAACCTAGCAAAATGGAAGCCATATTGTTTGTCTGAAAGGAGGTCATGCAAAGAAAGATGTTTTACTAATTTGGCATTGATTAGAGCTTCAAGTCAGTCAGTCAGTCAGTTAAGTGCCATACGTGATACATGCTTGGGCAATCATGTCTCGAAAGAGACATGACTGACTGGGTAGAAGATTATCCTGCAGTAGGTTGCCATTGCTTTCTGCAGTAGACTGGTTGCCAACCAAGGCTATAGAACCCAATCTGTTCTGTTATTTAACCCATAACTGGAAGGAATAGACGGATTAATACTTTTCCCAAGGGCATTTGCGCATAAGTGAATGCAATGAATTCGGCTGGAATTCGAACTCGGCTTCCCGGTTTCTCATTCCGAGCTGATATCCAATGCACCACAACGCACATCCTTCAAATACTATGCCACAAAGAGACAATAATTTGAGTGGTAAGAGGGTTCTCCAGAGTTCTTATAAACAGAAACTACCAAAGTGGACTTCCAACAAACAGGAAATCTGGAAGCAGCGAGGTATTTGTTGCTAAGTTTGAACAGAACAAGAGCCTGCTTAAGAGCATATATCACTCACTAGAGCCTCAATTCTAGAGTGAATATCTGGTAGAGATACTCCAGATGAGTTAGGAATGGAATTGGAAGAGAACTTATAAGCAAAGCACTCTACTTTAATCTGCAGTAATCTAATTCTAATTCTTGTAAAAATAAACTGCAGACTATCTGTTAGAAATTGAAATTGTCTTTATAGTTATAATAGTTATTTATTTCAAGTCTAGCAATTTCCTATTTTTCCCAATTTGGGGCAGTACAGCCAAGCAACAGTGTTATAAGAATCCATTACCTGCTTCAAATTTTATACAAAACTCAAATATTTTATATAAATTAAAAAATGATTATAATTTTCACTAAAATATCGGTGAACTACTTTCAATGTTGTGATTTCTAATCTATGTTTATTAAACTTGACTGAAATACAATTTATGACAGTAGACAATGAATTTAAGCACAGTACTAGATTGGCAGGAAGGTTTCATAATTTTACAATTGAAATGTCTAGATGTAACCCTAATTTCTATGCCCCACTGTTTCTTCTCTTGCACTTCTTGCTTCTAGAACTCTCTTCCGGCTTCTTGCTTTCCAGTCAACTTCGAACTTCAAAAATTTAATTGCCGTGTCAATAGTTATCTTTTGACTTATTAATTCCTGTTTTTTTTATTGTTCTCTCTTCTTTATAGTGTTTTTTGTCTCATTTTCTCAGTCTCAGTAACCCTTGCATCTTAGTGGTTTTATTGCCTTGCTGGGGTGAAAAAATATTCAAAACATATTTTTCATGTCATCTTATAGATCTAATACTTCATTCAAATTTATTCTAAAAGCATATTGCTAAAATCTTATTGACATTTTGTGTCAAACTAAAATACTGAATTGTCTCCAATGATTTCTCAACAAATCACATTACATAAGGCTATCATCTTATATTTCTTACGAATAATACTGTAATGCTCTCTAAGAGTTGTGGTAGTTAATGCAGTCAAAAATAGTTTCAAATATGGCTAACCTGATACATCTAACATAATATTTGAACTGTGCCAAAAACAAACTTCTAAGCATTAAAAACAAAGTTCCAAAAATCTGGCTGTCTCAAATATCTGATTTGGAAAAGCAATCAAATTTACTATTTTCCATTCTTTGTTTAACCTATTTGCTGCTTTGGATGATATAACTTATCTTATGATAGTGTGATTCTCTCACAAGATGGCAATTTATGCCAGGTCACTGTATGTGTGTTATTGATAAAATTAGTAATAATCCAAATGTACATTGCCTAATGAGCACAGCAGATGAGTGAAAACTTCCTAGTCAATCTGCAGCAATTTTTGTTTGGTAACTAAAGAAACATGCAATTTAACATTATCCTTATAGAATATTTCACACAAACGCCATTTATCACTTCCATTGCTGTGGATCTGTTTTTGCCTGTTGTTAACGTATATATACATTTTCAAGATATTGTGAAATCTTGGTCTCTGATATTTGGACTAAAAACTGGCTCACCATTAGTGTGATGTTGACATATAGTAACATATAGTACACTATACATTGTGATATATTTTATTATATTGTGTATTGTGGATGTTAATCTGTGCTTTTTTTTTTTCAAATTCATCCAATTTTGTTCATTTTATTTTTTCATTAAATGATCAAATTTTGATTCTGCCACAACTAAAGACATTGGCGGCTAAACTGGTTCCCCCACCATGCTTTTCTAGTAAAGTGGCTGGATAAACATCCAGCAAAGTTTTAAAAAATTAAATAAAATAAGATCTGTCACAAGACAGATGAAATTTCTTGTCAGGTCTACAGCTATCAAGCACAGTGAAATAGACAGGTCTCTATAATGATGTACAATTGCATTCAAAATTTGTTATTAAGTAACCCATAGAGGTTGATATGCCATTAAGTAAAAGCAAGCAACATCACTGTATATTCTAGTGAAATAATGAGAAGCTATTACTGGGTAAAGGTTTTCTAGACTGAAGTGTGCAGTGTCCTCCACTGATGAAATCAGTGGTCATATGTCTATGACCAAAGCAAGCCTTCAAGTTGGAGGACTTTAGCTTTGGTTTGACCAATGGATACTTTTCAGGCTTTCAACTTAGATATGTGGTAAGGAACTGGTCAGGTGTTCTGCTGTGGAGTTAACTTACAGTCACACCTGATTATGATAAAGCATCTTGAGAAAATAAAGTAAATTTGCATATTTACTTAAATGATATCAAAATCAGTGAATACTGTGCCTTGTACGTAGATCCATGTTTTAAAATATTTCATACTCATTTAAATTATTTAACATTTTTTTTTTACTTTTTGAATTCCTGGAGCAAGGACTTATCGTTATTTACATTTGGACTAATGGCCCCCATGTTGTTATTATCACCAACATTTCATGAGTTGTGCCTACTGTTTTTCTTCAGGTATCAATATTTTCGTGGATTAAAGTATTTGTTTGTGAATTTTGATGAGATAGTCATTGTGAGTTTAATCCCTTTAACAAATACTACAGACTTTTACACAGTGAAAATCAGACAAGCAATAACTGAGTGGTACTGAAAAAAAAAGAAAAACAAATATCTTTAGACATGTTCAGTAGAATGGAAATTATCTACTCAATCAGTCAGTTAATTGCCATATGTGATACACACTTGGGCAACCATGTCTCTTTCAAGACATGACTGACTAGGCAGAAGATTTTCCTGCAGTGGGTTGCCATTACTTTTTTGCGGTAGACTGGTTGCTAACTAAGGCTATAGAACTCAATCAGTCCTGTTATTTAACCTATAGCTGAAGAGAGAAGAGATGTATTTGTACATTTCCCAAAGTTAAATGAGCATAACTGAATGCAATGAATTCAACTGGAATTAAAACTTGGCTCTCCAATGTCTCATTCCAAGTCAATATCCATTGCACCACAATGCACATCCCAATGATGAACTACTGATAATTAAATAAAATTAATAAATTCAGTTCAAAATTCAACAAACACCAGAAGACGTGCACAACGGTTAAAACTTCATTATAATAGCAACAAAGTGCAATAATCCCAGTGTAAATAATTTCAAAGTTAGATATTCTGTTGTACATGTTAGTCAATTTACATGAAAATGAAACTGTTTTAGACATGCAATGAAGACATTCCCCTTTCAATTTTTTTTTTTTTTTTTTTGTTTACTAGAAAACTCCGATACAGGAATTACAATATCAAAAAATAGACAAAGCATCAAACAGGTTAATATAAGTTTCAAATCCTACATTAGCTAGTAACTTTTTATTTATATATATAGATATATATATTCTATATAATGTATTTCATTCTTCTGAAGGATTTCATCAGACTAATATAATGTTCTAATTGATGGAATTATATTTGTAGAAGGAGGGGAGAATGTAATTTTTAAAAATGTCAGTTATAATTATACATTTAGAAGAATGCTTAATACAGAGGGAGGATAAATTTTAAATTTCTTGCATTTGATGTGTTCAAACATACATTTTAACTGACTTTATTCTATTTTCTAACACTTTTTTTTTTGTTTTTATTGCTGTTGTTTTCAAATATCCCATATTGGGATTGCAGTAGATTTGTTGAGAAAGCAGGTATGTATTTTTCTACACACGCACATAAGATAGATAAACCATGGTTTTTATTTTGAAAATATTACTTTGTTCTTCTCTACTAGAGTGCATTAGTTCTATTCTACTCAATGTATTTGTCCTAAAATTGTCAATATTTTAACCTACTTCATGCTTCAACTATCTCTGGAATTGCACTTCTTCAGGATGTTCTTGGAGAATTGTACATTTAATACTTTTTCTTCATGAATTTCACCTATAACTGGCTTAATCATTAAATTGCATTTTTGCTTCAGGTTTATCCACTGTCCAGTCCAGTGAGAGGAGGAACCAAAATCACAATTGAAGGGCGTAATTTGGGTACACGATTTGATGAAGTCAAGAAAATTACACTTGGCAACAACAGTTGTGAGCCAATAAAAGAAGCTTATGAAGTGTCAAAAAGGTAATAATTCATAAAATTCTGAAAATAAATCTCATATCTGCAGCTTTATTTCTTTGCACTTGAAATATTATATAAAAGTTCATGGTTATCGACAATACTGTGTTGGGCCGGAAAGTTTATCTCGTCAGAATCCATCTTGCACATTTATAAATCTACCATTCATCTGTGCATTGAATACTGTTTCCATATCTGATAGAATGCTATTGCTATTCATCTTGATGTTCTTAACAAAATCCAAAAAAGGATCTGCAATATAATAGGTCTTGATATGGCATCTGAATTTTAGTCACTTTCTCATCGACATGACGTGGTTCTCCTCTTTTCTACAGATATTTTCATATTTTCTGACTAGTTTTTTTTTCCTGGTGTCCAAACCACAGGAATTTAAGCATGCTACTAGAATGGTATCTTTATTGCTTTACTTCAGGTAAAAATGATTAAAAAAATAAAATAAAAATCATGCCAGATCAAATGGTGGTTTTGATCACTGGGACATTTTATTAGGGAACATTTTATTTGCTTCAAGATTTCTTGAATACACAAATTTCAGGTAAATAACTGTGATGCACATTGTTTAATAAATAAAAATTGCATGTCTATTTCAAATACAAAGTATTCACAATCAGTGGTTAACTGGAGCAAACAATGGCTTGTAAATTTTAAATTCTCCAAAACAAAACTGCTCTCCTTTAGCCATTATAAACTTTCCTACCAGCCATCAGCATGAATGATGCAAGTCTTCTCAAGAGCAACATACTGTGCCTCTTTGGTTCCACTTTTTCAACCGACCTGAAGTGGAATTATTATATCAGGTCTATAGCTGCATCTGCTACTAGGAAAATTGTGTCTGTGTCAACCAGAAAATTTTTCTCATCAGAATCCATCTTGCACATTTATAAATCTACCATTTGTCTATACATTAAATACTGTTGCCATAACTGGTTGGGTGTCCCTGCTATTCCTATTGAGGTTATCAACAAAATCCAAAGAAGGATCTGCAATGTAATTGGTCCTGACATGGCATCTCAATTTTAGTCACTTTCTTGCCTACATGGTGTGGCTCCCCTCCGTTTATTCTACAAACATTTTCATGGCAACTGTTCTAACGAGATTTTTTACCTGGTGCGCTGATCACATGAATTTACATGTGCTACTGGATTGGCATCTAGGTCCCACATTTTTATGATTGAAATAGTTAAATGTAACCGCTTCTTCTGCTCTAACATTTTCTTTTCTCACACTTCTTGCCTGTGAAACTCCCTTCCATTTATTTGCTTCCCTGATAATTCTTCTCTCTTCTATGTGCTCTGTCCCTTCGAAACATAGGCAATCATGGTTTTCCACATTTCCCTATCCCTGGTGGCTCTGAGCACACCTTCTCCTGTTAGACCATGCAATCCTCATTCAGTCATCCACCTGATTAAGTCCTTCAAATATGTTATCCGTTGCTTTCCCCCGTCTTTTTCCTTCTATCTGGCCTGTTAGTATCAGATTCTCCAAGCCTTCCTTCCTCATTGCATGTCCCAGGGACTTCAGCTGTCTCTTCCTGATGTTCAGTATTAATTTTCTTTTATCTCCAAAAACTTAAATGCAACATCAGTTGCCATCTTCTATTTACTTGAATCTCATTCACCTTTATGTACCCGGTTTTTTCTATCAGTATAACTCCCTGCACAGTAGTGGCTTTGCTTCCTTATTTGGGGTGAAATTACTAAAAAAAAATGTATTATGTTTATGCATTTAGGTGACTAGAAGACTGAACAATTTGAGGCTCATGTAAATTCAAAAAACATTTGGGTTGCCTAACAGAAAGAGAGAAGAAGCCATAGTTATCACATGAAGGGTATTAACATTTAAACTTGCTTTTAATCAAGCAAATTATCAAACTATTCAATTAATTTTTAAACTGATTTTCATATCAATATATCAATAATAGATATTCATGAAGATTACAGAGAAAGTATATATATATATATATATATATATATATATAATTTGTTTCACACAGAGAACTTGAAAAACACATTAAAAAAACAAGCAAAGTGAAAGGGTGAATAAATACCTTTTAATTTGTATTGATCCTAGGAGGGACATGGTACCACCCACATGAGAAGAATGATGTTCTTTATTCAGGATGCATGGGATTTGCTTGTTAATCAAAAGATTGCTGGCTACTACAACTGTCTTGGTCAAATTTCTTGCATCTGTTTTGATTGTAAGCTAAACACTAATTATCATCACCCATGGGCTGTCATGTGACTCTCAAGACCTCTGTGAACAGAAATAAATGTGTCCTATTAAAAGGGAGATAATCATCTTCTGCATTTTTATATTATCATTATTGATCCCAATTATTTAGCCTTCAATCTAATAACCTTCAGGGAGATTTAAACAGAATCTTTTTTTTTTTTAAGAGAATGATTTTTTCCAAAACGTTTGCAATCTTGTTTATCCTATTTTTTAAGAATTGAACTTCATCCCTTTTAACTTCTTTTCAATGAACCAACAGATCTGGCTGGCCAAACATGTAAGTTTGTTTGCAATCAAATCTAATAATACCATTTCCCTGCAGAGAGGTATGTGCTATTGAATTAGCCCAAGCAACATGGTGGCTTTGATATAACAGTGATCTGCTTCTAAATTAGCATTTTATTTTGTTCTTTTTTTTCTCAATAAATGATTAGATTTTGATTCCGTGACAACCAGGAAAATAATTCTGAAGGCTTAGTTTGCCTTTGCTGGATATTCTTAACTCTGAAAATAAGTTTGGAATGAGAGAAAAAGTCAAATTTACTTTCAAGGATGACCCAGACTATGGCAGCAGTTAGCCTTGCTGGATATTCTTAACTCTGAAAATAAATTTGGAATGAGAGAAAAAGTCAAATTTACTTCCAATGATGACCCAGATTATGGTAATTGATCAAGTACATTAATTTATTATACATTTTGTATGTTATGGAAATTTTATTGTATTCTCTTTTCAAATCTTCTCACTTTTTTTTTCAATTGGAGTCGATAGATCTATCTATCACCCGGTTCACACTCCACCCTCGTATATGGAACAGGTTAAGAGGCTCATCCCTTGTTCCCTGTTTAGGATGTGGTTTCCAGCTTTCTCTTTTCCAATCTTTTCACTATTACGTAGCCCCCTGCACATCAGTGGCATTACCGCCTTGCTCGGGGTGATACGATTAAAAAAAATAAAAAAAAAATTTGGTTTTCATGGAAATTAACAAAAAATGATATTCATTACTTAATATAACCCTTCTATAACCCTACCAGATTATATTATATATAAAAGTGTTCACCAAGATCCATTGCAGCTTAGATTTTCAATTTGTCATCATGTGTCTTCACATATTTGTTGAATGTTTGTTTTGAATGTGTGACCAATGACAGTGTCCTTGTTTTTGTCTCATAACAGAAAAACATTGATAAACTCATCTTTATTCTTTGGGAATGCTCCACAAATTGCATTCTTTTTTACTAAATGACTTTTTTCTTTTCTTTTTTTTAATTGGTATCACTCCATGCAAGGCAGTAAAGCAACTAAGACACAAGGGCTAACAGAGTGTAAAATAATTAGGAACAGAAACATTAATGATGAGCAGGAAGAGGAAACAGTAATCGGGGGGACAGTAGATAGCAATTGACATTGCATTAAAGTTGGCTAAAAAGCATTGACCCAGAAGAGAGTTCCACAAGTGAGAAGAGTAAGAAAAGTTACATTTAATCTGGTCAACCATAAATTGATGAGATTTCAATGCCAGTCTAGTACTGCACTTGAATTCAATAAGTGTAGGTACCATAGCAAAATGCTCATCCAAACAATTACCATAAAAGTATTTATAGAAAAGGTACAGAAAGGCAATCTGAGGGTGATGGAAATGTGACTGAAGTCAATTTGCCAGATCTGAACCAATAATATTGCTGATTCTTCTTTGAATTTTATCAAGGAGCCCAATGTAAATAGCAGAGGCACCAAACCATATGTGGCAATAATATTCCAAATAAGGATGAATAGTAATCTTATAGATTTAAAAGACTTTTGTGCTGTGGTGTAGTGGATATCAACTTGGAATGAGATATTAAACAGCTGATTCCAAATTCCAGTTGAATTCATTGTATTCACTTATAAGCAAATACCCTTGAAAAGGTATAAATCTGTCTCTTCACTCTAGCTATGTGTCAAATAATAGGACAGATTGGGTTCTATAACCTTGGTTGGCAACCAGTCTACTGCAGAAAGTAATGGCAATCTAAGGAAATCTTCTGCCCAGTCAGTCATGTCTCTTTTGAGACATGATTACCTTAGCATGTATCACATGTGGCACTTAACTGACAGAAGACTTGTTAGATGGGAGAGATGGACATAGGTCTGCTTTTCTGTGAGGTGCTCTTTTAAATAGATTCAATACAAGAGAACAGATTATCCAGGTAGAGAAGCTTCGTTTCTAACGGTTTTGTCAATGTCCATGCATAGCTGTCAAGACTGATACTAAGGCTTAGTAAAAGTCTCATTTGATTTGATTTGGTAAAGCAAATTTCAAAACTATTGGCAGCTTGTCTATTGCAACCCATACTTTGCCAATGGAAATGTTCGCATCACTTTTAATGGAGGAGATGTTAATTCCAAGACAGATGAACTGATGGACTATTTTTAATGGATTGCTTGACAGGAAATTGACAGAGCTTTGTTAAGGTTTTAACCTTTATTGGTAGATAGCTCACAAATTGAATTTCAGTTTGAATTGTCTTAAAACTGGTTAAATTTAGAAATAATTTAAATCTGAAAAAATTTATGTAGACGTGACATATGAGGAAATAGCTAAAATGTAATTAAGATAACAAAGATATAAGAACAAATGTGTCACTGAAAAATAACAATATCATGATATGAAACAGAATTAAAATAATAAATGATTGGATATCTATATCGTAATGGCTATTACACTTTTCAATGCCTTTTAGAACATCTTAATTTTTTTTTTTACTAATGTTCACTGGATAAAGGCCCAAGAGCCACTCTATATAGAGGGTTAGTGAAGGAGTTTCTTGTGTGATTAGTAAGAGGTAGAGTTTATGAGGATTGTAGTGGCTGGAAATGTATTCTCTTAGAAGTCAGTTCCACAAAAAAAAAAAAGTGTTTTTTTAATTAATTGTGTCGTCTGGGATCCAGCAGGGTGACATATGATTTTAAATTCAGAGTTTTCCTTCCCCAAGTTTAAAAATAAAATATTCCCATTGCCTTCTTTCATCTTTTATATGCAGTGTCAATTCAAAATGTAGGTGATCATAGCCCTCCACATCTCTTTATCCCCTGTAGCTCTTAATACCTTTTCTCATGTTATTTTTCCCAAACCCTGTCTGCCATCCACTTGCTCAAGCCTATCAAGTATATTATGTGTTGCTTTCTCCTGTCTCTCTTTCTCTCTAACCACTCTGTGAGTATCAGATTCTCCAAGCCCTCCTTCGTCATCACATGTTCCAAAAACTTCAACTGTCTCTTCCTGATATGTATAAGTTCCCTTTTCATTTTCCTCCCCTCTATAGTCTCTTCATTTCTTACATGTTTGGTCCATGGTATCCTCAGCATCCTTCTGTAGAACCATACTTATGTTGCTTCAAGTCTCTCCTTCATCATTGAAGAGATTGTTCAGCATTCACTGCCATATAGGAAGAGAGATATCACATAACACTCCAGTACTCTTTTCTTTATTTCCAATTAAATTTTCTTGTCTCTTAATACTCTACTTAGCTTTTGGAATATCTCTTTGGCTTTGCCAATATTCCTTCAGATCTCAGTGTCACACTTTCTGTCCTCTGTTAGAACTACTTTCAGATAATATCAAGTTTTATCCTATTTTAAAATTGTTAACAAAAATGCTTTGCTTCATTTATTTTAATAAATTTCAGTATCTTAAATAGTTAAGAAAACAAAGAAACATTGTCCTTTTAGTCTTGAGATCCATACAGAATTTTAGAACAACAAATATTCCCTTGGAAAAAACTAACCCAAAGAACTATGATCACATCTCTCCACAGCTTCCTTTCTCTTATTTCTCTAAATTACTTTTGCCCTTTTACCAATCCTCTTTGTTTTTATTCTGATATTCATTTAAACAAACCTGTTAAGTATATTACTTGTTATTTCTTCTTGCTTTTCTTACTTCCAGTATGCCCTGTGAGTGTTAAGTTTTCCAGGGCCCCTTTCTTCATTATCTATCCTACAAATTTCAATGCTTTTTTTAATAGTAAACATTAATTTCTTTGTACTTATTTAACATAAAGCATGCTCTTTGCTTACTTGCTCTGTTCTTGATGAACATATCCTAAATCTGTGGAGCCAACTCCCAAGAGGATATTTTCCCAGTCACTACAATGATCAAGGCTAACAATTATCTTTCCCACCTATCCACATAAGCTACCTCTTAATGTAACCATCTTCCTCACATGACAACAGGGTTTTGTAGAGTGAATCTTACTGTAAAAACAAAAAAGAAATTTCACAAAAAATAATCCTCTATGTCTTTATAACTAAATACAAAATTTAAATATGAGTTATTTTTAAAACCTGATAGATTCAAATATCAGAATTTCTTCAATATTTGTCTATACTTCTAAGATGAGATAGTATTTACTATAAAACCTGATAGATTCAAATATCAGAATTTCTTCAATATTTGTCTATACTTCTAAGATGAGATAGTATTTACTATAAAACCTGATAGATTCAAATATCAGAATTTCTTCAATATTTGTCTATACTTCTAAGATGAGAACGTATTTATGTAATTTACATTGTTCAAACTGTTTTCCTCATCTTTATTGCCATATTCACAATATTTTGATTTAGTTGAGATAAAGGGTGATGACTAAGACATTTAGAACTGGCATAGAACAAGAACAATATACCCCAGTGATCAAAATTAAGGGCTCAGTCCAAATTTCTAGTTACCTGAAGAAGACTGGTGCATACAATGGTTGAAACATCAGAATTTTTTGTCATAACCTTGCTCCAGACTACTCCTGGAACCCTATTAATAATCCTCAAATAAAAATGCTAATTATCATTATTACAAGAAACAAACTGTGCCTAACCTTAAAAAATCACTTCCAAATGCCTCTAATAATCTCCAGATGTCCCATACAGGATTTTATAATGATCTGCAGATATCAAATCCCAAGAAGACAAGGAGTAGGAGGCAAGTTACCAGATGTTGTTAGTAGCTCCTGATTCATGCCAGATGTCAATAGATTATTTGTAAATAATTAATGTCTGACAGATGCTTAAAATGCTTCACAATTCCTTAAAGAAATGCAAATACAAAAAGTGAAAATACTGACATTGTCTAATTGAAATTTGCTTTTCTTGAAAATTATTTATACTTTGCAGATTCAAAAAGGATAAAAACAGATACTAAAACTGTTAAAGAAACTAGCATGGTTATTACTTAACACAAAGGGAAGCAAAGCGGTTTCTCAAAATAATAAGTCAAAACAAAATCTTAAATATAAAAAGCAAATGAGCATTTATGATGTAATGGACATATGCTTGGAATGAGAAAACAGAGAGCTAAGTTTGAATTCCAGTTGAAATCATTGCATTCACTTATAGACAAATAACCTTGGGAAAGTTATTAATCCATCTCTTCTCCCTCCAGCTATGGGTTGAATAGCAGCACAACTTGTGTTTTATAGCCTTGGTTGCCAACTGATTTACCACAAAAATCTTCTGCATAATCAGTCATATCTGTTTCGCGACATAATCACTCAAGCATGTATCATGTATGACACTTAACTGACTGACTATGCTATATAATGAAATGTGCATTGTGGTGCAATGAATATCAGTTCAGAATGAGAAATCAGACAGCGGAGTTTCAATTCCCCTCAAATTCATTTCATTCACTTTTGTACAATTACCCTTGGTAAAGGTATTAATCTATCTCTTCTCTCTCCAGCTATGGGTTGAATAGCAGCACAGATTAGGTCCTATAGCCTTGGTTAGCAACCAGTCTACCACAGAAAGTAATGGCAATTCACTGTGGAAAAATCTTCTGCTTAGTTAGTCATGTCTCTTTTGAGACATGATTGCCCAAGCATGTATCACATATGGCAATTAACTGACTGACTAGATCCCAAACAAAAACAAAACACTTTATTATAGTAAAATACAGCCGTATATTTTTATGTAAAAATTTCTGGCAATTTCAAATGAATCCATTTAAAATAAAACCAAACAACCAACATGAAAGAACACTTTCAGGATTTTAATCCATTATAATATCCAACAGTTTCTTAATGAAATCAAACTGTATTCCAAAAAATAACTTCAACAAAGCTACAACATAAAAGACAGATATCACTGCTTCTAGTAATGATTTTTTTTTTTTATAATCATATCGCACCAAACAAGGCATTTTACTGCCACTGTTTTGCAGGGAGTGACATAGGAGGAAAGTTATGAGAAAGAGTGACAGGTTATAGGGGGTTTTTGGAAGTGGGTAAGAGAAGGATGAGAATACTGATGAGAGTGGAGTGGACAGAGAAAGGAGCATGAGAGAGAGGATTCAGGTGAGTGAGATAGGAGATGACTATTGACTTTACATTTAAATTCTTGGAGATTGTAGCTGTCAGGGAAGCAAGTAAACGGAAAGAAATTCCCCAGGCGGGAAGTGCGAGAAAAGAAGCTGATGAAGTAGAATTCATATTTACATTTTATTGGTTTCACCATAAAAGTGTGGGACCTAGTTGCTAATCTTGTGGTTAGAGTAAATTCATATATAGGGGGTACCAGTGAGCTAAGTTAATCAGAGCGGAGGCCATGAAAGTATTTGTAGAAGAGACACAGGGAAGCCACATTGCCCCATTGAGAAAGTGACTGTATCTGAGCTGCCAAGTCGGGATTGATCACATTAAAGATTCTTCGTTGGATTTTGTCAAGGACCCCTAGGTGAATAGCAGGAGCACCAGACCAGATATGGAAGCAGTATTCAATGCACAGGTGGATGGTAGATTTATATATGTGCAGGATAGTTTCAGATGGGAAAAAATTTCCTGGCCTTACACAGAGAACTGACTTTTTAGCAGCGGATTTAGCTATGGATTCTATATAGTCATTCCACTTGAGGTCTGTTGTGAGAATTAATCTGAGGAGGCACAGACAAACATGAATATGTGCAAAAGCTGAGTATCATCTACCATATATTCAATTGTGAAATCAGAATAACAAATATTTTTATTAGTTCTAAGCTCCCAAAAACAAGTAACTTTGACTTTAAATTAACCATAAAGAGTTGTGAAACAGACAAATCAGTCATGTTTATTCTGTAGACACCCAATTGAGTATACAGCAATAGCAACTAGGTCCCACCCTTTTACTGTAAAACCAGTAAAATGTAAATGCAAATTCTACTCCAGCAGCTTCCCACCTGTGGAATTATCTTCTGTTTACTTGCTTTCCCTACAGCTACAATCTTCAAGAATTCAAATGTAAGGTCAATAGTCATCTCCTATCTCACTAACTTGCATCCACTCTCTCATGCTCCTGTCTTCATCCACTATGCTCTCATCAGTGTTCTCATCTTTCTCCTACCTGACACCCCCTGTAACCTGTCACTCTTTCTCATAACTTTCCTCCTATGTAACCCCCTGCTCAACAGTGCTAGTAAAATGACTTGCCTGGGGTGACATGATTATAAAAGAAAAAAAAATTACACTTGGCAATTCTGTAACAAGTAAACTTTTACCAGGTGAAATTGCCAGCCCAATGTCTAACTTATTTTGAATTCAATTATCCTTCTCTTATACTGATCGCCAGCAAAGTGAGAGACCTCTGCTATTAACCCCTAGCTGAGATGACAAGAGATGGAGTCATATCTTTCCAAGAATATTTGTGTGAAAGTGAATTCAAGAACCTTGGGTGGAATATGAAATTGATATGTCACTCTTTCTGGATTGATAACTGCTATGCTGCACATACATCCGTATTGAAATGAAACTATTTCTTGGTTAAAATAATTTTTTTCACATCCTAAAATGTAAAGTATATTATTAGACATAATTTACATTTTTCTGAACCAGTCAAGACATTCCATAATTAGAACATCATTTTTTATAGTCTAAATAAAACTTCTGCAATGCCTTGGAAAATTTATGTAGCTTTTCACCATCTTGTTCTAAAATAAACTTTGCAGTTAAATATCTTGTTTGGTACATTCATTTGGGATTTGTTGTAAGTCAATTATTTCCATTATACAAGTAGTCTTAAGTATATTCAAATACCAGTTCCCATGTGATCAAGAGAATTTTCTTTCCGAAAAACATGAAAAAGTTGTGAATAACTAAATTTGTCAAAATTTAAGCAGAAAAGATGATTAGCATTATGTCTACAAGAAGAATTTTGCTATCAATCATGTATAAAAATACAAAAATGTTTATTAAAATAGTTTTCTCTCTACCCCCACACAAAAAAATTAAAATATTGCAAGCAATAAACTGATTAAGTGATTTCATTTTCCATAGATTATTAAAAATAACAAATCTTTCTCTTATAATTTGAGTTTTTAACTTGGTTCTCTTCATTAAATTTTTCATTACTAAAAATTTTCATCTTTTTCTTTCAGGGCTAGAGATCATGGAAATAATTATTTGATTCAATTATCTTATTATATTTTTTTTTTCCTTCCCACCATTTTTTATTAGTCTTATACAAGGAATTTTGAAAAACCTTCTTTCCTATTAAAAAAAAAAAATTATTTTAATATAGCTTATTAAATTTGGAATAATGCAAATGATAGCCTGTGGACAATTTTAATTTTATTGATCTTCTGTATTTGGAAGTCAGTCTCTTTTAACTTTTATTTTATTCATACTTCTGTTTAAAAAAATATTTTTACTATTATTATTATTATTATGATAATAAATCAGTAATATAATATAGAAATTATCAAAATTATTATTATTAATATTTAAATCTTATTTTCTTCATAATGATGGATTCTCTCAAAAGTTAACGTTGGCTGCACCAAGCAAATTCTTTGTGTAAAAACAAAAAAAAAGAAAAAAAAAGCTTTGAGCACCAAATAAGAGAAACAAATTCACAATCAATGTCTTCAGAAAATCTGATAGCTATAGGCCTTATTGGCCCTTATGTCGCATTCTCAGAATTGTATGACAATTTGCATGAATAAGTACCATCTCTTGGATAAAATATGTAGAATAAACAATATCGACCTATGTTTGAAATTGCCTCCAATCTATTCTATAATGGGAGACGTGGGAGAAGAATAACATAGAAAATCCTCAGAAACTAAGAAACAGAAAAAAACAAATGAAATCTTTATTTTTCTTTACTTCAAGGGACATAACTCTGGATATAATTCGCCAAAACAAGATTTTTTGTTCCTGTTATGACATTTTTAGGTTTACCTTAATTTAGTTCTGATTCTTGAAGAAAAACTAATGTGTATTGTTGTTTTGTAAATTTTATTAATAAATAATATATATTCATAATTTTTACAGAATTGTATGCAGAGCTGGGCACAGTAGCAACCTTACAGCAAGTCGTGGTGCTATAAGAGTCAGGGTTAACAACTCTAGGGCCACATATGACAAATATTTCTTTTACAAGGTTTGTATTTTTTTTTTTTTTTGCTTTTTAAGCATATAAATATTTTTTTAATCATTTTATCTCACTTTTTTAAGCAATAAAAACTTATTTTGAAAGAATATGGATAATCAATAATGGTGTCAATATTAGATTAAATCACATTTTTAATCAGTTATTTTAACATTCATTTATAGAAGAATTGAGTTATTTAAATTTGTGTCACTAAATAGATTTATAAGTCTTGTAATTCAATGTCCTTTTGGACCTTTTATAATTTGGTTGGCAGGCTTAATTTACGTTAACTAATTTTTAGTTTCTTGGAATCGGTGCTATTTAAAGAATATGGATTAATAAATTTGGTATTTGCTATTTAAAGAATATGGATTAATAAATTTGGTTTCTCTGTAAATTAGCCACATGTCTTTCATGACCCATGATAATCTAATATCATTCTGGATATAACACTTTAGAAAAAACCCATTTTTCTTAAATGTTTATCAGATTTTAATTTATATAAATATTAAGATACAAGGAAAGTTTCTTTGAACTGTTTCTATAATAAAGTAAATCAGGAGAGATAAATTGATGACCAATGCATTTATTTCAAATGTTGTATTTCAGGATCCCAAAGTGGAACGTATTGAACCAGCATATGGCCCTATGTCTGGTGGATCTTTAATTACTATAATTGGACAAGATCTGAACACTGGAGTCAATATTGTTGCCAAAATAGGCAAATTTGAATGTCATATCAAGAGGTCAGTAAACTATTTTATTCATTTGGTCAGTCTTAGAGAAATTAACAATGTTTCAAGAATATACCATTTTTAGCAAAGTACTTTTTATTAACCAGGAAAACGTTTTATATTGATTGTAAAGAAAGTAGATGAACCTTTAAACTTGTAATCAAGCTTTATTCAAGACAATTCAACCACTGCACATATATAAAGTTCAACCATTACTTTCTATAGGAGAGCAGTCTGAAGAGGAGACAACTAGGGTTGCCTTCACCACACTCGCTATTTCATGTAATATATGGTAATGGTTATATTAGCCATTTCTCTACAAGGAAACATTTGGCATTCATTGACTGAGAAGCTAATACTACTTTCAGTTGAATTTATAAAAATCTTTCTGGTTCTTCATCAATAAATTGACAGAAAAATTTTCCAAAGAAAATAAAATCTCAATATTACTTTTTAGAGGAACAAAATGAAATTGAATTGAGAAACCAAAAAAATCATACTGGATCCTTAGGAAATGTTTATGCAACTTTTCAAGAATCTCTTCAAACATTAATTTAAGCAATTTGGTTGCTAGAATTCTTCTGCAATCTGAATGCTGTCATTTTTTCTTGTGATTGACTGAACTGATTATGATATGAGGACAATTTGAGTCAAGGTCAATAATGGGCTACAATTAACAAACTGGGCTATACTTGAAAGCCTTAGTGCTTTTAAATATTGAATAAACTTAATTCTCATTAGTAACCTAAATGTATCAAATTTTGAAATTTAATAGCAAAAGACTTTCAAAAGTAGCTTACTCTGGAAAAAGATATTAATTTTCCAAATCGTCAGTGGCTACCTGTCTTGAAAAATCGGTATTCAATCTCCTAGCTTTTACTTTAGCTTAAACACTTTTTCAAGCTCTGTTAATCACTAATCTTAATATGTCACAGGGCCAAATGAGAAAGAGCTAAAGAAAAAAATATTGTGTTTCACCAAGTAGAGAAGATTTGTTTACCAAGAAAATTAGCATTTAAAATGCTGATTTTTATTATGACTTGAACACTGACTAGTAGCACTAATAGGAAATATACAATTTTTTAAATCATTTCATCCCAAGCAAGACAATAAAATCACAAAGACACAAGGGGTTGCTGAGTGTGAAATTATATGAGAAAAAGAAAGCATTATTAATGAGAGAGAACAAGGAAAGAATAGGAATTAAGAAGACATAAATTAACAATTGATACTGCATTTAAATTTTTGAAGATCAATGTTAACTGGAAAGGAAAAAGCCAAAAGAGGGGTCTACAAAGGCAAAGTGTGAGAGAATAAACTGTTAGCCTAGAATTTATGGATACATCTAGCCATTTAAACTGTAAAATGATGAAAGCTTGCCACTAATCTAGTGCTGAACTTAAATTCTTAAAGTCCAGGTACAAAAGAGGAAAGCTCATCAGAAAAATTACCATTAAATATTAAAAACAGGCACAGGACTATGTTAGATATATACCAGTTGGTTAATTCATCAGGGCACAATGGCAACTATTGTGAAATAGGTAGTGAAGAGAAACATCAATTTAGTAGGATAGATCAGCCAGGTTCCTGGCAAAGCATATCCATATTGTCAATTTTTCTTCGGAAAAAAAAAGCTTCTGGAAAACAATAAGAGCAATGCATCCTTAAAAAAAAAGGAAATATATATATATATATATATTTTAAAATCATTTCACCCCAAGCAAGGCAAAACTGCCACTGGTGCACAGGGGGTTACAGAAGAGGTGAGTGATGAGAAAGAGAAACAAGTTACAGGAGAGTCAGAGAATGAGTAAGAAAAGGATGAAAATACAGGTGTGAAGAGAGCTGCATGAGAGTGGAGTGGAAAGGAAGAAGAACATGATACAAGTGCTGTCATGGAAAGGACGTGAGTCAAGAAGATAAGAGATGGCACTTGACATTGCATTTACATTTTTGCAGATTGTAGCTTTCAGGAAAGCAAGTATACAGAAGGTAATTCCACAGACGGGAATTGCGAGCAAAGAAGCTGATAGAGTAGAAGTTGCGAATACATTTGATTGGCTTCACTATATATATATATATATATATTTTAGAATTCTAATGATAAATATAAGCCAACCACAGTTGTCTCTCTCTCAAACTACTCGGCTATAAAAGAAATGGTCAAAATTTAGTTATGGATAGTACTCATTTAGCATTGAATAAAGCTTCACTACAAGCTAAAATGTTTGTCTGTTTTTCTTTACACTCACATTGTTAATAATAATTCACACAGATATCTGTGTAGTAGTGGACCTGCTGTTAATATACCAATCAATAGAAAGTAAAAAAAACAAAAAAAACAGAAGGTCTGAACTTGAGAAACTTTAGATTGACAATGACATTGATTATAAAACATCATTTAAATTTAACAATTTGAGTTTTGTTCTGATTTCTGTGTGTTTTTCTAAATATTTTTTCAGCCGCAACATTCACGTCACCAGCTGTGAAGATAAAACTGCCAATGTTACTAGTTGCGAAGCAACAAGGTGCATTTGCAAAACTTCCAAGAATATTTACAATGCGACCAAGCCTTTGGACTTTACAATGACATTTGATGATCATCAGTGTGAACATCACCATGTTTTCCAATATCTTGAAGATCCTATCATTACAAATATACAACCATTAAAAAGTATATCAAGGTAAGTGTCTATAAGTTCTTGCCATCTCATTATATTTATAAATTTATTTATACTACTTGTACTTAGACATTTTATTTAAACTATTTTGGAAAATGTCCAAAGAACTATATATATATATATATATATATATATATATATAAGAAATAGTACGAGAAGCCATGAATGTTTTCTTTAAAATGTAGATTTATTGTTATTATTAATATAACTTGTGACTTTACATATTGAGATCCATTTGTCTTTCTGACAGCCTATCTATATATACGTGATATTTTAGGATGTCAGAAAGACAAACGGGTATGCAAAGTTACAAGTTTATTCACCTGAAGAGAGTCAACTTTGAACTCGAAACACATGTAGTAACACAAATATGATTAGAGACACTTCATATATTATACAAAAAGCAAGTAATAATAATAATAATAAATCTACACTTAAAATAAAACGTTCATGGTTTCTTGCACTTCTTTCTTCTATACCAATTTCTCTCATTGGAACAAACACTATTTCTGTTTTTAACATATATATATATATATAAACTTATTTATAAATGGAACTTTGTCTGTGTGTGTGTGTGTGTGTGTATCTGTTACCTATAGACTCTGAAATGGCTAAACCAATTTTCTTGAAAATTTACACAGTTGTACTATAAGCATCTGCGAGTGTTCTTACCTAGGTTTTGTGTCCAGCTACCCCCGATAAATATTGAAAATCGATTATTGAAAAAATCGGGTTATAGAAGGAGTGGTTCGATTTTAATCAAATTTGATACACTCATAGACAAAGACATAAGAAATGATATTCAGAAGTTTCAAGGTTGCAGTTCTAACAATAGTGCAGAAAATTGATAATATATATATATATATATATATATATATATATATATATATATATAAATCAATGCCAGGAAATCAAAATTTGACTTACATTCATTCATTTTTCTTTCAGTCTATGGTTTCACTTTAACTGTAAACTTTTTAGTCTTTATTGCCAACGTCCAAAGAGTCTGAGGTCCAGAACCATGGATTAGTTTTAAAGCTTTCATTACACCCAAGTAATGTCAGGCTATACTGCTAGTATATATATATATATATATATTAAATCCAAAAGTAGAAGGCCTGATGTAAACAGTATTATCTATTTGCAGACCCAAATATGTATATTATATAAAAAAATCTGAATTCTACATTTGTTGAATACTTATATATATATATATATATATATATATATATATATAATTTGTTTGAACCTATATATATATAATTTGTTTGAACCTATATATATATATATATATATATATAATTTGTTTGAACCTATATATATATATACATACATACATACATATATATATATATATATACACACACACACACACACACACACACACACAAGTTTCATTAAAGACAACTGACAAGATACTGCAAGATACTTTTTATTTAATTTTTCTTGTGTTTATGTAAGTGTTTTCTTTTCTGGATATAATGTGTGTAAAAATTGTCCAAATATTTTATATATCTGAGTGTGTTCAGCTATTCTATCAAACATTATTGAGAAAATTTATTTTCTATTTTTAATATGTAGTTTTTTTCATGTTTCTAGAGTGATAGAAATGTTTGTTTTTTTTTTCCAAAGATCTTTATCACCTTCAAAGTTTATATTATTCAATTTTGGCTTTCTCTTTTTTATTATTAGGGCTTCCATTATTTTTAGTCTTTTTTTACATATGGATGATAAACTCGTATTTTCCACAAGTATGTTGCAGATAGGATTTGGTAGCTTTCTGTACATATGTAAATGAGTCCTAACAGAGCTGTGGTAAGAGAGATGTAATGTGAGCCTTCTGGATAATTATGTAGTGGTATGTCTATTTGAACCATTTTCACACACTTTATATCCAGAAGAGAAAACACTAATATGAACACAAGAATAACTAAATAAGAATCTTAATCACAGTACCTTGTCAGTCATCTTTAATGAAACTTCTTTAAAAGGTATTTCTACCCAAATACACACGCGCACACACACACACACACACACACATATATATATATATATATACAGGGTGTCTCCAAAAATATACTCACTCTTTAAATGTCAATAAATGCAGTTTTTGACTTGAAATAAGATTAATGGTTAAAATTAAGAAATATTAATGTTTATTGACTTACAAAGAAGATTAGTGGTTTAAATGAAATATTATATTAAATATTATATATGTATATAAAGTTCCCAAAAAATAAAGTAGTGCTAAACCATAGGAATGAATTTGACAAATACTTTTCTTTAAAATTTAATTAATTATGTGTTCATTTATAACTTATGCTTTAATATTACTTAAAAAATATTTCATTAAAATTAATGACCCATGCAATACTTATTTGGTTTTAATAAATCCAATAGACCTTAGTATACCCTAATTACTTAATTCTAATTTTATCCCAAACAATCCAACCCCTTTAACAGATGAAGTAGTATAAAATTTAATCTTAAAAAAACTAAAATCCAACCTACTTTCTACTAATTTCAATAATGTATGATCCTAGTATGTATCTTACCCAAACAAAATAAAAAGTTTCGTGTTTTGACATTAAGCAACTATTTTCTCCAAGCAACCCAAATTTGCAACTCCATCGTTCAATCTAATTCTCACTTTTGATCAAGCAATACTGATGCACCCACAATCACATTAACTTCCTCCAACCACCCTTCCTTAATTTTCTGAATAACCATGAATTCATTTTATATTTTCTAAAATAAATCATTTTCACCATTTATTTTTAAAACCACCTGCAGAAGAACAATATTGTTCTAAAAGATGTAAATTTTTGTGTAGTCATGTATTGCTTTTTAAATCATTGTAATAACATAATTACAATATATATATATCCAAATGAATAAGGAATGAAGAAAATAATTGCTATGTTCAAAACATTAATTTAAAACAAATAGAGCAATGAATATTTATTATTAATTATACTTTAGAACATATACAAACTAGTAGTTTGTACATGTTCTAAAGTATAATTAATTAAAAATATATATATTAATAGTCTATGTCTATATGTCTATATTAATACATATACTATTGATATATAACTATACATATTAATACATATATTAATAGTATATATATATATATATATATATATATATATATACATTCGTGGAGTGATGAATAACAGCTCAGATTGAGGAATCTGAGAGTCAAATTTGAATTCCAGTTGGATACAAATACTCTGGAATATATATATATATATATATATATATATATATATATATATATATATATATACTAGCAGTATAGCCCGGGGTTGCTTGGGTGTAATGAAAGCTTTAAAACTAATCCATGGTCCTGGAGCTCAGACTCAGCCTAAAGAATATTTGTGTGAAGTTTGGTGAGAATTGGATAAAAATTGTTGATTTGTATAAATGACATACAGACAGATAAACAGACGCACACACAAACATCTTGCCTTTTATATATGTATATTATCGATTTTCTGCACTATTGTAAAAACTGCAACCTTGAAACTTCTGAATAACGTTTCTTATGTCTTTGTCTATGAGTGTATCAAATTTGATTAAAATCGGACCACTTCTTCTATAACCCGATTTTTTCAATTATTGATTTTCGATATTTATTGGGGGTACCTCAACACAAAACCTAGCTAAGAACACTCGCAGACACTTATAGCACAACTGTGTAAATTTTCAAGAAAATTGGTTCAGCCGCTTTGGAGTCTATAGGTAACAGACACACACACACACACACACACACACACACAAACAAAGTTCCATTTATAAATAAGTTTAGATATTTATATATATTTATAGGTTCACTCAACACTTTCAATATATTTTTAATTTGTAATTTAATTTTAGAACTTTCTCATGAATTTCTTCTTATTTTTTTCAGTGGTGGAATGAATCTTACAATAACTGGGAAAAACTTACATGCTGTAAAGTATCCCAAGATCTACATTGCAAGTGGTAATGCTATCCCAAACAAAACAAATTATGAGGTAAATAAAAAAACACAATCATTTACCATTTTAAAAACATTTTAAGTCCTGACCTTAAAATAATGTCAAACAAACAACTCTGGAAGATCATTAGTGCAAATGAATTTAACCCTTACAAGTTCCCTGTTTTATTTGAGCCTTGTTCTAAACTAAAATAAATTTTATTTGTATTTAAGTAAGGAACATCAAATCCAGCATTTACATGTTTAACAAAATCATCTATCAAATCAAATCTTACTGGATGATCCATTTCACATGGAAATGGAGCATTGACATTATAGGGTGCAATAGATTACAATATACAAGAGATTATGATAGGTCACAATATACAATAGATTACTTCTTTATGATAGATGATCCAAAGATCATCTATCAGATCAAATCTTATTGAATGCTCTATTTTTCATGGAAATAGAGCAGCATTGACATAATAGGTTACAACTGATTAGTTCTTTATGATAGATGATCATAATCCTGTGTCAGACTAAACTAATCTTAGTAAATAATTTTGTAACAAAGCATATCACCTTCTTCTTTGTCATGTCCTTTCAATAAGAGGAATGATCATAGCTCTCCACAACTTAGTCCTTGTCTCTTTCAAGAAATGACTGACTAAGCGAAAGATCTTCCCCCCCCCCCCGTAGTAGGCTGCCATTACTTTCAGCAGTAGACTGGTTACCAACCAAGACTATAGAATCCAGTCTATCTTATTATTCAACCTATAACTGGAGGGAGAAGAGACGGAGTAATACCTTTCTTAAGGGTATTTGTGCATAAGTGAATGAAATGAATTCAGCTGGAATTTGAACTCAGCTCTCCAATATTTTATTCCAAGCTGATAGTCATTACACCACCATGTATATACTCTGTTTAGTTTACAATATAAATAAATGATACTTCTTGTTTAATTTTATATATAGACTTAGACACTTTACTTCCTAGGGGTTAATTTTTTTCACTTTTTTATTTTTTCCTTTGAAGCACTGAAAAGAGAGCTAAAAACTAGTTAATTTAGCTAGATTTGTTAAGATGCAAATACAATTATGGAATTTATTTTTATTGCTATTAAAAAAAACAGTTGCAGCACTTTGATCTTATCCCACCCTTTATTCAGTCAATGACTATTATTTTCAAAATTAAGTTAAATTAAGTTAAAAACAAAATGAAACCTTATACTAGTGTGTCTATTATTCATTTTGTTTTTTTTTTTTAGTTATTTTCTAAAAACGAAATTAGAGCAAGCAACATTAAGATAAAACTTTTTGTTTTAAAATAATAAACCATTCTTTTCAAAACTCAAAATTATCTCTAATTACTTTGAGTTAAATAAGATTTCTGTTATGTAATGTCTGTCGTTCAATATGACAACAAATGCTGGGCATTACCATCAAAGATGAAGGAAAAACTTGAGGCAACTGAAATGTGGTTCTTCTGAAGAATCCTGAGGATACTATAGACTAAATATGTTAGCAATGATGAGGTTTTGGAGAAGATGAAAATGATAAGGAAACTGAACACCAGGAAGAGACAGCTGAAGTTTCTGAGACATGTAATGAGGAAGGAGGGATTGGAGAATCTGATACTCACAGAACAAATAGAGGGAAAGAGAGACAAGAAAAAGGGTTAGGAGAGGATGAAAATGAAAAGGAAATTTATATTTAACATCAGGAAAAGACAGCTGAAGTTTCTGTGACATTTAATGAGGAAGGAGGGCTTAGAGAATCTGATACTCACAGGTCAGATAAAGGATGAAAATGAAAAAGAAACTGATACTTAACATCAGGAAAAGACAGCTGAAGTTTCTGTGACATGTAATGAGGAAGGAGGGCTTAGAGAATCTGATACTCACAGGTCAGATAAAGGATGAAAATGAAAAAGAAACTGATACTTAACATCAGGAAAAGACAGCTGAAGTTTCTGTGACATGTAATGAGGAAGGAGGGCTTGGAGAATCTGATGAAACATATAGTGAGAAAGTGAGACAAGGGAAAGTAATGACTGACATACTTGAAGCACGTGGATGGCAGAGCCTGGTTAGGGAGAAATAACAAGAGAAAACATGTTAAGACTACAAGGGATAGGAAGATGTAGAGGGCCACGATTGCCTATGCCCTGAAGGGATACTGCACATAGAAGAAGATATTCTTATAAACAGAAAGAGTATAGTTATCAAAATTGTTCTTACATCTTACCCGCCAAGAAATATTGAGAAATTCTTTTATTTCATCAGTGACTACAAAAAATCATGTTTATGCTTTTTGTCAGTTTTATACGTTTTTCTCTTTAAACTTCCAGAACTGCACGGTCATGAACAGGACAACGATGTACTGTCCAAGTCCTCCTTGTCCAATCAGCCTTAATCATCATATTACTCGAAGAGCTGCAGTAAAGTCTCATGTTGAACAACTGGCATTTTTAATGGATGATGTGAAGTCTGTTCGACATCTGAATGAATCACATAGAAACTTGGATTCAATGCTTCACTATTACACTGACCCTGTCATTTATAATTTTAATGGCATGGATAAAATTAAAAGGCTTAAAGCAGAAGTTCTCATTATTGATGTAAGTATACTTGTTTATGTATATATATATTGATTCTTTTTATGATTTTTTTTCAAATTTATTCTTTCTTTCATATTGATCTTTGAATTTTTTCTTCCATTCTTTTCAATGCATTTCTAGTCTTTCATAGGAATCCTTTTTTTTATTTCTTTATTTCTTTTCTAATTCTTTCTATTTTCCATTTTTATTTCTTCAATATGTATGATATGTCTGGAAACATATGCAGTAAAGCATATATTGACAGAATCTGTTGACTTCAAAGAAATCCTGAAAAAATACGACAGAACAACCAAACTAAAAGAGCGTTTTGACGATGTCAAACTGAGTAACATTTTACAATTATGTTAAAAAGGTTGAACTTTTTAGAAAAATATAGGTTTGTAATCTACATAATTTTGATAAATTTTTATATACATAGCAAAACTGAAACTGAACATATCAAACATTTTTTAAAAAATTGAAAATTTTTATATATATAAAGAAACATAGTACTTTAAATTCTTTAAAGCAAAATCTTAATGGTTAAAAAAAATTATACAAAAAAACATAAAAATATTTAACCAATATAAAATCTAAAATTTGAAGATATTTTGGTATTAAATAGCCCTATAAAGGGTTGATATACCATAAATAAATCAATTCACACTCTTTCTCTTTTTGTGAAATTCATTCTTTTCTAATGAATCTTTTTCTCTGATTTTCCTTCTTTCAAAATATATACAGTTTGTCTCCACTTAGAATTTTAGTGAAATATAATCTTCTTGTATTAGACTTGTGTTTGCCTCTTTCTTTCCTTTCTTCTTTCTTTTTTTGTATTCTCTTTCTCCTTTTATTCTCGCCTTTCTCTCTTCCTTCCTCATCCTTTTTTTTTAATTTTATAAATTAAACTTTATCATAGGTTATAGAAAAGAACAGTACATATATAGGTCTCAATTCTATCCGCAATTTTGGAACCTTAGAATATATTGTAGTGTTTGTGGAAAAAATTATAAAAAAACTATATAAATTAAGCTTTTGTCAAAAAGACAAATTAAACAGTTTCAAATTATAGTGGAGACACTCTTAGCACATATTCAATTAATAAAATTTGGTCAGTCAGTTAAGTTCCATATGTGAAACACACTTGGGCGATCATATCTCGAAAGCGACATGACTGACTAGGCAGAAGATTTTCCCACAGTAGGTTGCCATTGCTTTCTGCAGTAGACTGGTTCCCAGTCAAGGCTATAGAACCCAATGTGTCCTGTTATTTAATCTATAACTGGAAGGAAGAGATGAATTAATACCTTTCCCAATGATATTTGCATGTAAGTGAATGCAATGAATTCAACTGGAATTCAAACTCGGCTCCCCGATTTCTCGTTCTGAGTCAATATCCACTGCATCACAATGAACATAAAAAAGAAATTGATTAAATCATAAACTATGGAGAAGAGAAATTACACAGCATTTTAAACATAATAATAAATTATTAATCTACAAAGTTTCAGCTTTTTAGTCATTTATAGTAATGAAGTTATTAAAAATGTTGTACGCAAGTAACATGCATTCAAATTGAGCCAAATATTTTTCAGTTAAATATTTGTATGAATTTTGTGTCTACTGCTATGCCTGTGTGCGAGGTAAACATAAAAAGACAACATATCAAGTAAGCAGTTAGCATAGAGTCCAAGTAGCGGATGTAACAGTTTGATTTAAAGTAGTCAGAAATCCTCCTTTGTTTACGCTATTTCCTCTCATTTCAAGAGAAACTGGACTAAAATAAAATTAAAAAAAAACAATTTCTGTTAAACATCTCAACAATTTTTGCAATATTAAAATATCCATTTTATCTTTATCTTTTTTCTTCTCTTTTTCCTTGTGGACAAGTTGAATATTTTACAAGACCAAATTTTCAACCTTCCATATACTAAAAAGAACTTTCACTATTTGAACACATCACTCTCAGTGGAGCATAGACCATCAATAATCCCTGCCCCACATCTATGGCTATATCATGTTGAATACACCGGTTCCCGTTCGATCACCGAAGTTAAGCAACATTGAGCCTGGTCGGTACTTAAATGGGTGACCATTTGGAAATACCAGGTGCTGTAGATGTAAGGACCAAGAGTGGTCCACCGGCCCTCCAGGTTTGGGGGTTGGATGCAGGGCTAACAACTCTACCCCATAAAAAACAGTTTGTTACAGAAACAGCAACAAAAAGTTGCTGCCCTATGCACCATTGAATGTGATAGATAAATGATGATGATGACGTCAACAAGGGGGTTATCGATGCTTCTGTAACTTGTCTTTTTTGCAGGTAGGAGTGTTGACCTCTGGTCAAAGTAGACTAGTCATCAACCAAGGTTATAAAACTCAATCTGGTTTACTATTTAACCCATAGCTGAGGGTAGAGAGATAGATTCAGACCTTTTCCAAGGATATTTGTGCATAAGTAAATGCAATGGATTCAACTGGAATTCAAACTCGGTTCTCCAATTTCTCATTTCAGGCCACATCCTCTTACTATTCATGTACTTGTAAAATATGCAATATTTTATTAATATAATTTATTTTCTACAAATAAAGGAAGTCTAGTGTAATAGCAATAACTGTTTTCTCTTTGCAGGGAAAGAATTTGAACCTTGCGGCACGGGAATCTGATGTTATAGTTCGCATTGGCAATGAAAGATGCAATATAACAACATTGTCTATTCATCAGCTGGTGTGCCGTCCACCCAAACACCAGCCTGATGGAGAAGGGAAAGATAATTCCTTGCCTGCCGTTATAGTAAGTACTCCTGCATATCTCTTGCACAGAATTAAAATTTCGTTATAAAATATGCCAAAATAAAAGTTAGTGAAAGAAATGTAAAATTTTCAAAATAACATTGCAAGATTGCAAATTGAGGATTGTTATTAGCAACTCATTTTTTTAAAACATTAATTTAATAAAGTGTTTAAAAATATTAATTCAATTACATGCTTAAGGAATGCTAATTCAATTAAGCCTATAAAAATATTAATTTAATTAAGTTTTTAAAATAGTAATTTAATCAATTTTTTTTTAAATATTAGGTATTTAAAAAATATTAAATTTCTTTCTTGAAAGAGTTAGATAAAATAATCATACATATAAAATGCAGTGTATATCCGTATGTATGAGCAACACCAAAAGAGTCCGCTACATAAATCAAGGGTTAAATTGCCCATCTCTTCTGATGTCATAATAGAAATGTTATAATGTACACTAGAAATTATGTCAAAAAAATCTTCTACTGTAATTTGTTCTGTAAATAAATGAACAATTTTTAAAGTTAGATATATTTACACATACACACACACAGTGAGGCACAAAAAGAGGGACAAAATAAAATATTGTCTGTCCAAACTCATAGCATCCAGTCTTGTTGGTTTGAGTTTGTGCTTGAAGAATCTGCACTTTGTAGAAAAACCATTTCAAATCATTGTGAAGAATTTGGCATACAGATTTTCTGAATTTGCAGGGCGACTGTTCCAACTGGTTCCTGACATCTTGAACATGAGCCAGCACCCTCACTGTGAACTTTGGTCCACAATGGCCTTTGTTATTGTTAACCACACCTCCAGTGTTTCTAAACTTTTCTATCAAATGTGTGATCGTATGGCGATGGGAATTTCCCTCCTAGGATATTTGCATTGAAATTGCCTCAAGGGTATATAACTTTGTTGCAAAATATAGTTCCACAATCTTTGTCCTCTCTTCAACCAAAAACTGCTCGTAGCGGTCTATCTTTATATCAGATAAAACCTACAGGTATGCTATGCAACTCACATGAAAAAAGAAAAAGAAATACTTATTTCTGTAGTAAAGTATGAGCCTTTACTTTTGTCCCAATTTTTATGACCCATCTTATATATATATATATATATAATTAGTGTCATTTATTAAAATTGTTTTACAAGACAGATAAGTTGTCTTTAGTTAATTTTACTTTTTAGTTTAGTTTAATATTCAAGTAGTACTGAAGAGAAAGGATTTGGCTATTAACATTTGAAATGGAAGAAAATTAGTTTATTTTATCAACAGCTATATAAAAGTACTTGTTTCTTTTACTTAAGTTTGAAGTAGATCCCCACTATGCTTGAAAAAAACAAATCCTCTGAGATATTAACACACTTTGCATGAAAACAGTCTCCATAAGAAGAAATTGGATTTATTTTTT
This sequence comes from Ascarosepion bandense, assembly GCA_037127315.1. Lineage (NCBI taxonomy): Eukaryota > Metazoa > Mollusca > Cephalopoda > Sepiida > Sepiidae > Ascarosepion > Ascarosepion bandense. Next base: position 1,210,945 of record JBBBDQ010001733.1, read on the forward strand.
AAAAAAAGAACTATTTCTGGAATATGAAAATTTTGAATTTACATTTTATCTGCTTTTCTGTTCCTTTCCGCCTTTTTTTTTTGTGGACAAGTTCAATATTTTGTACAGGGCCAACCTTCTCAACCTTCTACACACTAATATAAAAACTCTTTCCAATACATATACTTGTAAAATATGTAATGTTTTATTAATATCAATTTCTTTTAACTCCAGGTGGAAATAGGTTATAAAAAATTTGACATTGGTTACTTGGAATACGATACTGGAATGTCTCTTCCCAAGAATATTATTATTGGCATTGCAGCCGCAGGCTTCATTGTCGTCATTCTCATCTCTTTGACAATGATTATTTATTGGCGGAAAAGCACACAAGCCGAGAGGAGATACAAGAAGATGCAGATTCAGCTTGATAACTTGGAGAGCAATGTTAGAAATGAATGCAAACAAGGTATGTAACTGTTAAATGATATATCACTGGATAATTTACCTGGAAAGTGAATTATGTGTCTAGTTTAATTCGGTTTTATCCACTTTACACTAATGCCCTTGGAAAAGACATGAATATGTCTTTCTCCAATTTCGGGTTAAACAGTAGGAAAGACTGTTTAACCTGAAATTCTCCATCTACCTTTTTTAGGTCTTACAGGGAGTGAAAGCAAGAGAAAAAAACTAAGTATATGGAGGATTGAAAAACGAATGATTTTTTTTAAAAATCATTCTACCCCAAGCAAGGCAGGAGTCTATCTTGCCCTAGACACACCATGCCTATGTCTTCAGTAAATGTGGTGCCTCTATGACTCTAAAGGGTTATAGAACACACACAATCACAATATTACCTTACCTACATGTGATTTTTTTTAATCATTTCACCCCAATCAAGGCAGGAATGCTACTGGTACACAGGGTGTTCTTCTTCTATGTGCCATGTTCCTTCAGGACGTAGGCAATCATGGCCTCCCACGTCTCCCTATCCCTGGTAGCTTTTAAAATGCTTTCTCCTGTTACCCCACTCAAACCCCACTCTGCCATCCACCTGCTCAGGCCCTTCAAATATGTTATCCGCTGTTTTCCCCTGTCTCTCTTTCTCTTTATCTGACATGTAAGTATCAGATTCTTCAAGCCTTCCTTCCTCATCATGTTTCAAGAACTTCAGCTGTCTTTTCCTGATGCTCAATATTAACTTCCTTTTCATTTCTATCCTTTCTAAAACCTCATCATTGCTCACATGTTCGATCCATGATATCTGCAGCATCCTTCTGTAGAACCAAATTTCAGTTGCTTCATCTTTGATGATATTGTCCAGCATTCACTACCATATTGAAGAACAGACATCACATAGCAATCCAGTACTCTCCTCTTTGTTTCAAGTGAAATTTTCCTGTCTCTTAATACTCTGCTTAGCTTCTGGAATGCCATTCCAGTTTGCCTTCGGATCTCAATGTTGCATTTTCCGTCCTTTGTTAGAAAACTCCCCAAGTACTCAAATTTTTCTACTTGCTTGATTTTAGTATCCCTAACCTGTAATTGGCATTTTGAGCTCCTCTGTTTACTGATGACCATACATTTGGTTTTCTTGTAGTTTATTTGTAGTCCTTTCTTTCGACTTTCTTCATCTACCTTTTTTTAGGAGGTCTTATAGGGAGTGAAAGCAAGAGAAAAAAAACTAAGTATATGGAGGACTGAAGAACGAATGACTTTTTTTTAAATCATTCTACCCCAAGCAAGGCAGGACTGCCACTAGTCTTTCGAGACATGACTGAGTGAGCAGAAGATTTTCCCACAGTAGGTTGCCATTACTTTCTGCAATAGACTGGTTTCCAACCAAGGCTATAGAACTCAATCTATCCTGCTATTTAACCCATAGCTGGAGAGAGAAGCAATGGATTAATACCTTTCCCAAGGGTATTTGTGCATAAGTGAATTTGAAATTCAAACTTTGCACTTTGATTTCTTGTTCCAAGCTGATATTCACTGCACTGCAATGCACATCAAATTAGAAGGTAAATATGAAGGGGTGCTGAAAATGTTTTGACCCAACCAACTCTTTCTTCTCAAAAAAATAAAATCTGAAGTTTGGTCATTTAGTCAAATTTTGGGGAAGTGTATTCGGATCAGGATATTTCAGTACTTTTTCGTACCTGTTTCCTCCAAATCAGCACCCCCTCATATCTGTTTGCCAAAAATCAGTACACCATGACAACTTATAAAATTTATGCTATGAGACCAAGTATAAATGAAAAATAATGATATTTATTTATAAAAAGAAATCAGAAATTAATTATTATATGAAGAGGTGATGAAAAGTTCTCAGCCTGATTCCCCAACCCACAAATCTGATGTTTGGCTATTCAAATATTGATTTTTGAAAGTAGGATGAGTTAAGTACTTTTCAGCACCCCTAACATAATGACATTTTAAGTCATGTTATTTTTCTTTTGCAGAATGAAACACAAATAATGCAATCATCTGTTTTTTTCTTTTTTCTTTCCAGCATTTGCTGAACTGCAAACAGATGTTACTGACCTGACGAGTGACCTTCTCCCAAGTGGGTTCCCAGTTTGGGATTATTCCCATTACACTTTTAAAGTTCTTTTCCCTGGAGTCACAGATCATGCAATTCTTCACCCTCACACTGAAAGGATGGTTGGGGTGAGTGTTATAATGAAATTTCTCAGTTATAGTTTCTTTGTTTTGCTAAGAACAAAAATAGAAAACCTCTTTCAGTTAACTTTTACATGTAGACATATTTATACTGGATAATTAAAATGAAATTATTTATAATTTCATTTTAATTATCCAAGATAAATATGTCTACTTGTAAAAGTTATATTCAAATGAGATAAAAGGACTTGTTAAAAATGTCAAATTCTGAAGAATTTGGTCAACAAGATCTGAGTGGCCCTAGGGGTCCTATTTCTAAATCTGCTTATCAAAACATTTTACAAAAAAGTAATTTTTTTCACTAAGGGAAAAAATAATTTTTATACTTGGTGAATCTAGTGCATTTTTCAAAAATAGAAACTTATTCAGTAATGAAAAGAAGAAAAAAACATTGCAAATGACTGTACATTATCTTAGACTGGCACAAGACCATGATATTAGAGCATCAAATGAGGATTAAACTCACTGCACATGAAAGTAGTCTATGAAGTGACTTCTCCGATCATCACTGGATAGCAAGTATTTTTTAAATATTTAGTCACTTGTTCTTAGTCTGGCACAAGGCCACAATAGTAGAGCATCAGGGGGATTAAACCAATATATCTTAAAGGTGAGCCTACTAATACTTATCTTATGATCACCACACTAAAATGTAAGCATCTACTAAGTTTAACTCAGTCTTGCATGGGGTCACATCGGACTAAATTCACTACATTATCTTTAAAACTTGTTTACATGCTACTTTTTTATTGCAGATGCCTTTTCGGTATTCTATAAGATTAGCTTAGTCTGGCATAAGGCCACAATAAGAAACACAAAATAAGGATTGAATTCAAGATACTATTAAGGATTTGTGAAACTTTCTTGTTAAAAATTTCTAAAAGGGTCTACTGTAGACATTAAAGAAATAAAAGACCAATTCATTGACAGTTGAATAAAACTCGGAATTGTAAAGAAATATTTTTATTTCTGGGTACTGGTTTATTGATGAAAATATCTCAATTTCAAAGCAGCTGATTTCCAAAATTAGGCAAGAAGACCCAGATTCCAATTTCACCATGGTTGGTTAGTCATAGAAGTAACTTGTTGATAATATTCTAGAGAGATAACTTCAGCATACAACACCATTGGGAAGTACCTAAAAATGACTTCACCAGTTGACACAAAACTTATGAATGAAACTGGGTAGATAAAAATGTTTGGTTTCTTGCCCCCACTCCAAATCTATGATATGGAGCTCCTCACTGTAAATAAAATTGTTTGGAAGCCATTGATGTCCATGTAAGGACATAGTCACAAGTGCTCATCTAATGAGTAGAGAGAAGCTCTGTAGGCTTTGTATCTTATCTAGAGATAGTGTCTGAATAGAAAGAGGATCCATGCAAGGGTCTCTTGCCCCACCACTCTCCAAATCTAAGATACCACCACACACACACTCTGCTATATCTCAATTTTCATAAAGTAGTATTCATAGAAAATACAATTCTTTTTTGTAGCCTAATTATGTAAAATTATGGATCTTATGCAATATAGGTGAAAAATTGAGAATAAATACATACAACTTATGGACATGTCATAGCAGATCATTCCATTTTAAATAAATCAATGATTTATGGGAGTTTTTAACATTGAGATTTTTCTTGTCAAAAAGTTCAATAATCTGTCACATTGTGAATAAAAAATAGTAAATTTTATAAAGTGTTTTTTTTTTCAAGACTTAGTGTGAGTAAAACAAACACATGGAATCGGATGAGAATATAAAAGACCCCAGAATGATATTGTGGGGACTTCCGGCTGCAAGGTTAATTTGGAATAATTTCTCTGTTGGATTCCACTCAGCACAAGGCCACTTCCAAAAGAAACTTCCTACCCAAATCCTTACAAACCACCATTATTTTTATAAGCATTGAAAATCAATCATTAAACAAGCAAAGAGAAAGTGAAATGAAGTTGACAAAACATTAATTTGCAACAATACGGTATATTAACAAATATTTAACAAGAATATATAATATACAAAGGTGTTGAATAATATGTGAAATTGGTTATTTGAAATTGTCTCCCATAGAATGTGTGAGAATTACTGCTATGGATTTTAATGTAAGTTTGAATATTCATTGTTGGTGAAAGAATTCTCAGCGTATTAAGAAAATTATGTATGAAAATGTTGCTGAGAAGAATTGTTCAGATATAAAGCTCATGGATAATGTGTTAGTTGTGTAAAAGATACAATTTGAATATCAAAGTGAGTTGGACTTTTAGTGTTGTTGAGTTTTGACATGATGTGTGCTTCAGAAATGTCAGTGCCAACTATGATATTTTGTACATGTAAGTTAAAGAAATAAAAGACATCTACTTGCATCTTGCAATTAGTGCGGGTGTGTGAGAGAATTAGATGAGATTGAGAAACGTGACCCCGCGATTGCACCATGCTATTGCAAGCAGCTGAAAGTGTCAACTGCCTTGCTTGGTATTCAAACTGGAACTGCGGGAAAAGCATAAGGACGTCACGTGATTGTCGTGTGTGTGTATGTACAATGGGTGAGTGCAGCTGTGGATGAACTGTTTGGAAATACACATGATTCGACAATATCAAAATCCATGACAATTTTTCATCCTTTAATAGTCAGGTGAGCTTAGTTTAATTTGTAACGTAAATACATGTCGGTAAAAAAAAATCGAATGTTGATAAGATAGCAACAGTCACAAAACATTGGCTAGGACCCTCAAGGGTTTTAGGGATAGTATGCACTGGGCCTGATTAAGTAACAATAATAACTAATATGACTTCTACAAATAAAAATCTAAACTTATTTATAAATGAAACTCTGCATGTGTGCATGTCCGTTACCTATAGACTCCGAAACGGCTGAACCAATTTTCTTCAAAATTTACAGTTGTACTATAAATGTCTGCGAGTGTTCTTAACTAGGTTTTGTATCGAGGTACCCCAGATAAATATCAAAAATCGATAATCGAAAAAATTGGGTTATAGAAGGAGTGGTCCGATTTTAATCAAATATGATACACTCATAGACAAAGACATAAGAAACGATATTCAGAAGTTTCAAGGTTGCAGTTCTTACAAAAGTGCAGAAACTCGATTATATATATATATATATATATATATATAAAAGGCAAGATGTTTGTGTGTTTGTCTGTTTATCTGCCTGTATGTCTGTATTTTTTTCAGCCCTTTTATTTTAGTTTTTGGTTCGGGTTTGGCTCTAAGAAGGTATAATTGTAGTTCTTAGTTTCAGCCATGATACCATTTACTCAGAGGACTTATTTAGCCTTCAAAACTCAGTTTATGATGAAAAAAACTTATTTGATATCGATACTAGGAAATCAAAATTTTCTTTCAGTCTACGGTTTCACTTTAACTGGAAACAACTATTGCTTTTTAGTCTTTCGTGCCAACGTCCAAAGAATCTGAGCTCCAGGACCAGGGATTAGTTTTAAAGCTTTCGTTACACCCAAGCAACGCCGGTTCTATACTGCTAGTAATATTTAAGAAATAAAAATAAAACATGGCATCAGATAGATTTTGATTTCTCTTACCATCCCAAACACTTCATTCTTTTTTTTTTTTATTAATTTTTGTTGCAGAGATCCCCTGGAATGGTTTTTATGGAGACTGGACTCCAGCAATTCAATCATCTTCTAAACAATAAATACTTTTTACTCACTTTTATCCGCACACTGGAGTGTCAGAAAGGATTTAGTATCAGAGATAAGTAAGTAACATTATTCAATATCAGAGACAAGTAACATGTTTAAGATAAAAATGGTTTCTTTATCTTCTGTTTATAATTTTTGCTTTTAATTTAGAAAATTCCTTGTTTAAAATTTATTAGGTTGAGTCATTAATTATTTCCAGTTTTGTTTAGCAACTCATTCTTAAAAAAAAGCAAGTACAATTACATTTTATTCAATTTGGAGTAGATAGACTAAACTATCACCTGGTTCACACTCCACCCACGTCTATTGAACAGGTGTAGAGGCTCATCCCTTGTTCCCTGTTTAGGATGTGCTTTCCAGCTTTCTCTTTTCCAATCTATTCACTCTTACGTAGCCCCTGCACATCAGTGGCATTACTGCCTTGCTCGGGGTGATATGATTTAAAAAAAAAAAAAATTATGCAATATTATTTACAATGACTTGTCATTTATCAGGCAGCTATTTGATACATTTTGAGTAAAATTTCGCAGGTTTTGATGTGAATATTTTTTGATGAACTCTGGTTTTCATTAGAAAAAGTTTTTCCCATCAAAGCATTTTACAGCAATTGCAAAATGTAATGAGCAGTTGGCACAAGGTCAAGTGAATATAGAAAGTTGAATGAAGGGCTAGTATAAAAGACCAACAGAATTCCCAAATGCTTCTCCTCTCTTATTCTTACTGTATGTTGTTTTTTCAGTGACATAGAGAAGAGTGGTTTTCCCATCAAAGCATTTTATGGCAATTTCAAAATGTAATGAGCAGGATGTGTGTTGAGCTGCAATGGATATCGACTCGAAATGACAAATCAGGGAGCCGAGTTTGAATTCCAGTTAAATTCTTTGCATTTACTTACACACAAATACACTTGAGAAAGGTATTAATCCATCTCTTCCCTCCAGTTATGGGGTAAATAACAGGACAGATTGGGTTCTATAGCCTTAGCTGGCAACCAGTCTACTGCAGAAAGCCATGGCAACCTCTGCGGGTTAATCTTCTGCCCAGTCAGTCATGTGTCATTCAAGACATGATCGCCCAAAGTGTGTTTCATGTATAGCGCTTAACTGACTGAATGAGCAGTTGGTACAAGGTCAAGTAAATATAGAAAGTTGGGTGGAGGGGTAGAAGAAAAAAACGTACAGAATTCCCAAATGATTCTCCTGTCTTATTCTTACTGTATGTTGTTTTTTTTCAATGACATAGAAAACAGTTTTCCTTTAATCCACTGTGTATGCTGCCACTACCAGACAAAATTAGACATTCCCACTTATTTGCAATAACTTGTCATTTATCAAGTAATTCTTTTAAATCTTTTGAGTAAAGTTCTACAAGATTTGATGCAAAACTTTTTTCAAGAAGCTCTTAAATCTAGTTTTCATTTGTGAAAGTTTTCTCTGTAAAGGCATTTTGGAGGAATAAAAAGTTAATGAACAGTTGGTGAAGGATCAGGTGAAAATAAAAATCTGGGAGGGGGTGTATAAAAGATCAACAGAATTTCCAAATCTTTTTCCCATGTTATCCTTACTGTATGTGGTTTTTCAATATCATAAAGAAGAGCTTTTTTCCTTTAATCTACTGTTAAGTTTAAACTTGCCATGATTTCAAATTGTGTTCCTTTTTTTATAACTAAAAACGCAATATATTTTCTATTATCTCTTTTATTTCAGAGTAAATGTAGCATCATTGCTACTAATAATTTATCAAAATAATATGGAGTATGCCACAGAGTAAGTATTCTTTTATTTGAATAGATTTCAATTTAACTTCCACCTTCATAGATTTTGCCAAAATTTAAATGATGAGATATTTGAATATTTGAATATTTGATTTTTCTTTTAATATTGGATTTGATGAGATAAAAGTCGCTCTCTTTTCTTTCTCCAAATATAGCTCAAAATATTTTCTAAGTTTCACGTGTTAAGTTGAAGTGTCTTATACTCAGAACTTGTATCTGGCTTGACTCTATAATATCTTGGAGAGGCCCTGTGCCTTGGGCACCTACTGGGAGTAAAACTCAACCCAGATTTCAATTGGAATTTGTACATATGAGTCATTGCTAAAAGTGCCAGTGTTATACACTGCTGCTAGATTTGGACAAACAATGAGGAACATGCATAAATAAAAATATAATCTTATATTTTTATTCTTTATCAGTGATGCTTATGTAGAGCAAGAGAGCAGCTGAAGAGAGATCATGTACATGAAAGGGGCATCGGGAGTTGGAAACCAGCAGGGTTTTTTTGTCTTCACCCAAAATTCTAGACAATATAGTCTTAAAACTACCAGGCATTTTTGCTTTTTCGATTGTTGCTTTGTTGATTTATATACAGCCAGATGGATTTGTCAACCAATTGCTTTTCAAGCCAGTCATTGCTTTCTTTTTTTTTTATTTTGCACTTGTTGACATCATCCACAGTCGGATATATCTGTCAACCTCTCTTGTCTTTTGTTGACCTCACCAACAGCTCTGCTGTCCAAGGCAATAAAATTACACTAGAGAAATGGTCAGTTCTCTAAACTGTTCAAATATCTAACACTGCATAATATGCTCGGACTTTACACCCTACAACCCCTTTCTCACAGGCAAAAATGTTGCAAGGCTTTTACTGGTTTTATTATTTTTAGAGAAAGTGTCAAACTACATTCTTTAGTTCCCCCAATTCAAACCTTCATGGCTAAGACCTGCCATGCTAGGCACATTGTAATGAACCATCCACATTTTCTTCATATTTCATTGGTTAGATGTCAGTTCCACTCAAATGGCTTCTTTCTATTAACCTCTGCTTTGTGGAACCAACTCACAAGAGGATGCTTTCCAAATCACCTCAATCTTAACTTCTTCAAATTTGGGGTCAACTTATCTATCCTATATATATTTAATTGGAGTAGATAGACTAAACTATCACCCGGTTCACGCTCCACCCACGTCTATTGAACGGGTGAAGAGGCTCATCCCTTGTTTCCTGTTTAGGATGTGGTTTCTGGCTTTCTCTTTTCCAATCTTTTACTCTTTTCCATTCTTTTCCTCTTTTTGTTTTTTTCAATTGGAATAGAGAGACTAAACTATTGCCCGGTTCACACTCCACCCACGTCTATTGAACAGGTGAAGAGGCTCATCCCTTGTTTCCAGCTTTCTCTTTTCCAATCTTCTCACTCTTACGTAGCCTCCTGCACATCAGTGGCGTTACCACCTTGCTTGGGGTGATATGATTAAAAAAAGAAAAAAAAAATGTACTTACTTCCCTCTTTTGCGTCCATATAAAAACCTCATTTATTAACATTCTACCTTGGGTACCTCTTGAGGTTTATATTGAATGAATATTTAGTAAATAAAAATAAAATCTTAATCTCAGAATTTTTGTCAGCTCATTATCAGAATCTGGTGCCAACAGTTGTTATTTGTATGTTTTTACTGTTTCCTTGCTCTTTGCTGTGTCATGAAATTTTTTCTCTTTTGCAGAATTTTGAAATCTCTACTCGATGAACTTGTAGAGAAATCAGTCGCTAGCCGTCATCCAAAATTGATGCTGAGAAGGTAAGTGTCAGCCTTTCAAAAATCTGCTTGCATAAAAGTCAAAATTAACAGGAGAAAAAAAAGTATTAAAAAAAAATCAAGCTCAAATGAAGGCAGGAAGTATCTTTGAACCGATTGCAGAATTTTTGCCCTCTGAATGTTCTCACCTAGACAAGCAAATTGTAGCCTCAGGATAATATCAGTAATTTTTTCCCCTTATTTAATTGCCTAAAGAGATTATTATAAAATGGAAATCAACTAAATTTGAGGTGGGGGGAGTTAATGTAATTTTTACTATTTTTTTTTAATCCAAGAAATGACAAATAAATTAGAAATATTTGAGATTTTTCAAGTTTTTTGGAGTTGATGTCTGAAGGTAGGAAAATATTCCTTGAGGTCGGGAGGGACTACCACACTGTTTATAAAATTGATATCATCTGTATCATCATCATCAATTTTTCTCTTCTTGTAGTTTTTGTTATAATTATTTTTCTTCTTTTCCTTTGCTCAAATCATCATCACCATCAACAACAGCAGTAGTAATAGTGGTTCTTTTCTTTCTTTCTCATTATTTTATCTATTGTTTGCACTTGCTTGATTTTCATACCAATCATATCTGGTTAAGATTAAGTGTCAAACATATACTTTTAGAGTGTACAATCTTAAATAGAGTGTGAAAGAAATATTACCAAACAAGTAGTTTGAAAAAACTATTTATGGAAACAAGACCAAGCAGGATACTCGAATTCTTAAAAGAAATTGGAATGTACTTAAAAGTATGACTAATTGAATACTATCTCACACGTACATAGATATATGTATTTCTACCAATTTTCTATATATTCCAAAACTTAGTTCTACCAAATATGTTTTTGCAAATCTTGTATATGTAATACATATACATGCAATGTATGTAGGCTGGATTTGGCTTCAGATAACCCATGGTGGTTGGTATAAAATCTAAACAGCCAAATTAAATATTTACATTTTTATAAAATATTTTTTTAATTTAAAATGTGTTAAATATATAAATTTGTTAAATGTATGAATTTGTTTAAATATATAAATCTGTTATATGTATTAATTTGTTAAATATACAAACTTCTTGAAATTGTTCTTAACTTTTTGTTCGATTTTTAATAATTCGATTTGGTGTTAAATGACCCAAGATGGGTTGATAAGCTGTAAAACAAAACAAAACAAACAAACAAACAAACATATCTGGTGGTGGTTCTTGGAGACCAGTAACGGTAAATTTACTTGATAGACCATTACTCTCCACATTGATTCTGGTCTCAAAGCATTATTACTTAAAAAAAAGGCAAAAAACATTCTCAGTAATAGTTTGCCAATTTTTGAAATGTTATGTGGATGATTTCAAAGATTCCTTGTATTTTCCATTAATTTACATTTTCCTTTTTAAATAATTCTCTAAAACATTGGTATAGTAAATAAATGTTAGATTAACAAAATTATATTTCTTGATTCTTAATTAAAAAGAAAAAAAAATTGACAAAAATTATAATTTTGGGAGTTACTTTCATACTTCATAAAAATGTGTCTTAGCATTGGTAAATGGTTACCAAGGTTAGTCTGGCTTACCATTACTGCTGAGTGGTGAATTTGGCCCTCACTGTGTTCTTTGTACAAAATTCAACATGACATGTTATAAAATCAACAAACCTTGCTACTAAGGAGTGGGTTTGATCCTTAGTGCCCCCATACAAGATTCAATGTTAAATAAACCCATAAGGATTGATGTGTTGTAAAATCAAACAACCTAACCATTTTTACTAAAAGGTGAGTTTGATCTTCACTGGGTGCTCTATAAAAAAATCTAGAAAATTTTTAAAAAACACATTTTAATTCAGTTATTGTGATATATATATATATATATATATATATATATTTTTCCTTTTTACAGGACAGAATCAGTGGTAGAAAAACTTCTAACAAACTGGCTGTCAATATGTTTATATAAGTACCTTAAGGTAAATTAAGTTTTCTTGTTATTCACAATCATTTTTGGTTTCTGTATATTTCATATATTCTGCAATAATTTGCATAAGAACAATTTACTATGTTTGTAAATTAGATGTGTGCAAAAGTTTTCACTTTCAAGTTTTTAAAAATGTTTGCAAGGAACTATTTCACAAAGCCAATATATTTTCTGAAATTTAACCTACAAACTGACTGTTCTTCTCTCAAGAATGACAGTGAGAGCAACAGCCTTTTTCCAGCACCTTCTGAACAGGTAAGATTAATATTGGAAAATTTATCCAAGTGTTCGTTTTCCCATTTATTTTTTCTGTTGGTGGTCAGGGCATACCAGCGATGAGAATTTTTCCAAGATATGTTCTGATGAGATAGAACACAGGAAAAAGTGATTTTCATGCCTTTCCCAAAAGCATTTAGTGTTAGATTGACACAAGCAGCATAAGATGGAATATGGATTTCTCATGTTTTTACTTATTTATACAAATGGACATACATGAACAAATCTGATATTAAACGAGATATTTGTAATTCTTTTGAATTTATTTTGTTAAATAATTTTTTTAGTTTTTATGTGTGAAAAAAGTTATCCATATGAATAATTTTCTAAAATATTTTACATCACTTATTATTTTGTGGTTTCCATATATGCACAGGGATTCAACTTATATGTAGCTAGTGATAGATAGATAGATAGAGAATTAATATGGATAAACTTGTCACTTAGCTGAGCAGTTTTATTTTAGTCATGCTAACTTCAAAGTTTCCTGAGGGCATTATTATAATATCTTAAGTCTTTCAGAGTTATTTGGGTTTCTTCTTTAAAAATTTATTCACACTCTTCTTAATATAAACATATGTTATGGTGAAGGTACAGATCATTTTTCTACTTAGCCTTGTGTGTGTGTGTATATATATATATATATATATATATATTTATGGATTTTTTTAATTTATTAATCAGACAGATTTTATCATTTTAAACATTATTTTTAATGGATACTCATATTTGAGTAGATGCTCAATTTATTTATTAGACAGTATATTTAGTTATTATCATGTACTTGTCAGAATATTTAACAAATCTTATTAAAGAAAAAATTTGCTCTTATTTTAATAAGATTTCTCAATTATTCAGCATTTTTAATAAAATTTCTTGGTTATTCAGGTTTGTAGACAGAAATAAATAAACATACAGTTTAATAAATAAATGGAGTGTCTACTCTAGTCAAATGTGGATATCTAATAAAGTAACATTTAAAGTGATTATATATATATATATATATATATATATATATATATATATATATATATATTAGTCATCCGCATACAAACCTGTTTTGCTGTATCACAGCTCATCAGTGTGGCTAGATATATCCACTTGCTTCCAGTCGGGATTGAAACTCAATCGTTTTATCAGTCGGAGTTCATGGATGGGTGCATGGAATAACAGAGGGGAAATTTCAGTGTGTTATATATATGTGGTGTATATACATGCCAGTCACTGAGAGAACTCAATTGATTACTGAAGACTAACGTGTAAATCGCAGATATGGTAACAAGTCCAGAAGTGTGATATCTTTCCTCTTAGATATGCCAGTGAATGCTAGACAAACTCCTCAAAAATAAAGAAAAGACTTATAAAGCTAAGATTGCCTCCTCCAGACTGATAACACTGAGAAGTCCCTTTTCTGACAAATAAGCTATGGTAAGATTTAAACCTGGGTCATACTCTCACATATTGGCCATGGACCCATGCAAGATTATATATATATATATATATATATATATATATATATATAAGTCATCCACATACAAGCCTGTTTCATTGTATCACAGCTCATCAGTGTGGCTAGACACATCCACTTGCTTCCAGCTGGGATCAAAACTCGACCAATTTGGTGTCAGTCGGAGTCCTTACTCCCTAAGCCATGGGCGCATGGAATGAGAGAGGGGAAGTTTTTAGTGTGTTATATATATGTGGTGTATACAAATGCCAGTCACTGAGAGAACTCAATTCATTACTGTAGAGTAAATATATATATATATATATATATGTGTGTGTGTGTGTGTGTGTGTGTGTGTGTGTGTGTGTGTAAAACAATTGTGACAAAGTTGATAATGAAAGTTTTAACTCCAAGAGTAAAGATAATTAAGGAGAGTGATTTTTCCAGGTGGTCATTCATCCACTCTTTTTTCCCTCTGCCACATTGAGCTCTGTCAAAGATGAAATGTTATGTCAAGTTGTCTGGCAATGTGACACAGCACAGAGAAAAGAATCCAGGTTCATTTTCAAAAGAAAAGGAATGCAAGTCATCTCAGCAAATATTTAAACTAATACTGCTTCTGATGTTGAAAACAATTTAAGGTACCCAACATGCCATAATTAGGTTTATTTTCAAATAGACATTAGTTACTTTTTTGATCATGCTTTGTGCATGTAAGATAAATTTATATACAGTTTGTTTAAAAAAACAAAACTATGCAGTGACTAAACTTATTTCACATTTTATAATGAAAAAATAACAAGTGTTAGAGTGGTGCTTACCTGAAGTTTTTTGCTCTATAACATTTTGCTATGTGGACACCTTTTATAGTTACAAATGTAGAAGAGTTACAGTAGAGAGGGGAGATAATTCAAACATATTTTCTTGTGACACATTTTATGATACATTTTTGATAATTTGAGCAAACAAAATGACCAGTATTAAATTGATTTATAAGTAATTTCTATTTCTGGAACCCAATTGCAATGACAAATGTATCATTCTAACTATTAATCATTTGTTCTGTGCTAACAGTTTCGTATATCACACATTTAACTTGTGAAACTCTTTTCCAGCACTATGCTTTCTAGCTAACTTTGATTCTCTGAAATTTAAATGCAATGTCAGTCATTATCTCCTATCTTCTTGATTATTTTTCTATTATTCTTGATCCTTAGTGTTTCTCTTTTTTTTTATTCTTTCACACTCAGTAACCACTTACGTCTTAGTGGCTTTAATGCCTTGCATGTGGTGAAATGGTTAAAAAAAATTTATTGATTGGTTATTTCATTCTTTCTTGCAGGAGCACGCAGGTCCAGCTCTCTTCAAACTATACAAAGCTATTAAGTTACAAGTAGAAAAAGGTCCGGTAGACTTTGTTACCGGAGATGCCCGATATTCACTGTCTGAGGATAGATTACTTCGTGAGAAGATTGAACCCAAACCCTTGGTAAGTTTAATTTCAGGTTCTGAATAAAGAAAATAAAGATTAGAATAACATACAGTAATCTGCTTAAACTAATATCCTCATCTTGGTTGTTAGTGTCCAAATAGATGAATGTATAATAATGATCAGTTTTCATTAAAATAACATTTATGGTTTATAAATATAATGTTGGATCAAAATTGATTAATGGCTTCAGTTTCTTTCATTCTTACTAATAAAATTTCATCTTCCATTCTTACTTAAGATGCTTTGGCATTGAGGTTTGGGAGGAGGGTCTCTAATAAATTATATTGTAATAAATCCCAAAATTAACGTGATGCCAATTCTTAACAATTTCTATTTAAAAACAAAGAATAAGCAAATCAAATACAGTTTTTTTTTTATTTTCTACATTTTCCTTAAAATCTTTCAATATTTATGTCCTGGGTATGATGCTAAACATCATCTGGCAACAAGACCTCTGATCAGGAGGCTTTGAGGAGTGTGGAAACATCTCTTAATTGCCATTCTTCCCAGATCTAGCATCTGTTAGTGTTCCAGCTATGGGCAAATAGTTAGCTCCCAAATTACCATCAAAATACTATGAACGTATAAAACTACATTCTTATAGTAAAAATATCAGCAATACATTTTTGTGAAAAAAAAAAAGTTACCAGCAATACATTTTTTGTAAAGAAAACTACTAATACTTCCAAGAAAATTAAATTTCAGTATTAAATGGCCTATAAAGTGTTTATATGCCACTAAACAAACAATCTTTCAATATTTGAAGCATCATCAGAATCATAGCCATGCTTTTTATGTTGACCAAGATTAATTCTAACATAGCAAGGTAGATCCTATATGACAGAGGATCTTAGTTTATCTTTCTACATAATGGGACTTGCCATAACAATTTAAAGTAAGATGTTACAAGATCAGATACTCTTCCTGACAGTCAGTCAGTCAGTTAAAGTGCCATGCGCGATACACGCTTGGGCGATCATGTCTCGAAAGAGACATGACTGACTGGGCTGTGGATTATCCCGCAGTAGGTTGCCATTGCTTTCTGCGGTAGACTGGTTGCCGACCAAGGCTATAGAACCCAATCTGTCCTATTATTTAACCCATAACTAGAGGGAAGAGACGGATTAATACCTTTCCCAAGGGTATTTGCGCGTAAGTGAATGCAAGGAATTCAACTGGAATTCGAACTCGGTTCTTCGATTTCTCGTTCCGAACTGATATCCATTGCACCACAACGCAAACCTAAAAACTCACAATAGTCCACGTAACCAAATGTTCTTATTGAGACACCATCTCTGTGAAGATTGCCATTGAAGGCTTGAAACCCTATCTTACCCTTATGTATGTATGTGCATGAAAGATTTCATATAGAAAATATCTGTCAAAGGAAAATATGGACAAAGACAAAAATGAAAATTTATTTTAGCTGTCCTCTGATGGATTTTATCAAGTCAAATGTAAGGATTTTATTTTGTATTTATGAGCAATCTTAAATCTAAAAATTTTGAAATACCAAGGAAAGTTTTACTCTTGTATATAAATATACTTAAAAGATAAAATCCTTGTATTGCCTTGATAAAGATCCTGAGAGAATGAAATGCATCAGCTAAGATAAGTTTTCATTTTGTCTTTATTCATAAAGATATATATATATATATAGATATATGTATATATATATATATATAGCATCATCTGCAGGCAGATATGTTTTGCTGTATCACAGCTCATCAGTACAGTTAGACTCCAATTGCTTTTAACTCAGTTTAATTTACAATAAATATATATATATTATAAATTATACTTTAGAACATGTACAAACTAGATTTTACTACAAAAGTGTACATTTTGTTTCGACATTGAAAGAACAATGTCTCATCAGGTAGTTAGTAATGATGGTTACCATTATTACTAACTACCTGATGAGACATTGGTAACCATCATTACTAACTACCTGATGCGACATTGTTCTTTCAATGTCGAAACAAAATGTACACTTTTGTAGTAAAATCTAGTTTGTACATGTTCTAAAGTATAATTTATAATAAATATTCATTGTTCTATTTCTATATTGAGCACTGTTTTAAATTAATGTTTTGGACATTGTAAATGTTTTCTGTGTTCCTTATTCGTTTGAATATATATATATCTTGGTAGTTGATTCATATAAAAAGCTCATCCATCTGTCAATATTTCTGAGATGAGTTATTGTAATTACGTACAGTATTTATATTGTTCACACTTTTGTCCTCATTCTTTGCCATACTGACAACATTTCAGTTGTTGTGCACACTGACATTCATCAGATGATTGCAGTTTCAAAGGACACATGACCCAGTAGATGAAAGTGTTGATTAGATTCAGTGACTTGACCCAACAAGTTGTGAGTTCAGTACCTGGCAACAGCAGAGGTAAACAAAATCTTAGAGAGTTGAGATAAAGGGAGATGACTAAGACATCTGGAAGAGGCATGACTCCTGGAACTAGATCAGTCTACCCCAGGGAATGAAATGGAGGATTCAGTTCAAAATTCCAATCACCTGAAGGCAGTCAGAGCATAGAACAGCCGAAACATCATGAATATGGTAACAAAGACGAAGACAAAAGTAATGTAGATAGAGCTCAGTCATTCTTTAAAAGGTTTTGTTTTTTCTTCCTGTTGGGTGACATACCACCCTTCTCAACAACAGAAAAGTTTGTTGTGGAGCTGATTTAGTGGGTTACATGTTAGCAGTAGCAGGCCTAAGTCTAACTTCGCTTTAAATCTATGTTAGAAAATCTATACTGCAAAGAGAGAAACTATCCAATGAGAAAGGATTCATTAAGGAAAATAATAAAGAAAATGCTTTCGTGCTTTTTCAAATCAAAATATTTATATGTGAATAAAAAGACAAGAGGTAAAACTATTCTTAGCTAACACATTTCATCTTCTGAAGGAATTTATCAAGACATCTACTAAGAAAATATTTTTTCCTTTTATCTATTTATTTTATTCCTTCATAGATCCAGTACATAAATATACTAGAGTCAATATACATAAAATCCAGGACTCTGTCTCTTTGTAAACAAAAAAAAATGTATACTTGAACTCCATATCAACACCATTTAGTGCCTGTCTGTGCCCTTCCCAATAATTTTCTCCCCCTCACTATCTGCCATAATTCATTTTCATCTTTTACATTTTAAAATGTGAATATTGAATTAAAATAAGTTCCAGTAGTACCCTGATGAAGTATGGGATTGAATCCGGTTGGTCATTTTGTGTTTCTTATTTTTTGTTCCATCTTTTGTTAACATCTACAAATGCCTGTAAGTATGAAGCTTACTTTATTAATTTAAATTGTAAATTTTCTACCAGTCATAATTTGTTTGGGCACCTCGATGTGATGTAATGGTTAGCAAGAATCATTATCACTGAGTAGTGAGTTCAATTCTCACTAGGCACCTACTACTTTCAGCTGTGTGTTACATCTAAGTTACACTTAGAAAATCCCCTTCCTCCGGGTTTGGGGGTTGGGCGCAGGGCGCTAACAACCTTTCCCCATAAAAAACAGTTTGTTACGGAAACAGCAAAAACACTGCCCTACACACCATTAAGTGTAAGGAAAAGTTTATTTTTTTTATTATTAATAATTTGTTTAAATATATATATATATATATATATATATATAGAGAGAGAGAGAGAGAGAGGGAGAGATAGAGAGAGAGAGGGAGAGTACATACTAGCAAGTTTTTCTCCAACTTTATTAAATACTATAGTATTTTTGCAACACATTGATGTGTATTGAAATCCTCACAGTATTTAGTATTGTTGAAGTTATTGCTTACACTTTTTGTCAAGATTTACAAGCTCTGTGTTTGATTAAAATTTGCAAACCAAAAATTCTTAAATTATTGATTTACAATTCTTTCTTCAATTATTTCAGGTTCTGTCTGTTGAACATTCTGGAGAGGTCGTCCAATGCAAAGTACTTGACTGCGATACAATCACACAAGCAAAAGAGAAAATGGTGGAAACATTATATAAAAATACTCCTTACTCACAGAGACCACCAGTTCAAGATTTGGATTTAGGTAAAACTTCCTTTTTAGTTTATCCCTTTGCCTTACATACATATGTAAATATACATAGGTGTCATCATTAACAGGATTGCATATATCAGTTATTTGGAGTTTGATCTTGGTATAGATACAGTGCCAGAACTCCAAAATTCTATTTGATAACAAGTGGTAGTGATTGCATATACGTATGAAAGCAAACCCATGTAGATATTTTGATTTTATATCTGCAGTATATCAAAAAAATATGATTGGTATGATTTTTTATGCATATATGCACACACACACATATATATATGTAGCTTATGGTCATATCGCATTGAATACACTGGTTCTCCCCCAATCACCAAAGTTAAGCAATGCTGAACTTGGCCCATACTTAGATGGGTAACTGCTTGGGAATGCCAGGTGCTGTAAGTGTTCTTGATGGATGTGCATTGCGTGCAGTTGATTTCTCGGAACAAGAAATCGGGGAGCCGAGTTAAAATTCCGGTTGAATGCCCTGCAGTCATTTATACACTAATACCCTTGGGAAAGGTATTAATCCATTCCTTCCCTCCAGTAATGGGTTAAATAACAGGACAGATTTGGTTCTCTAGCTTTGGCTGGCAACCAGTCTACCAGAGCAGGTAATGGCAACCTCTTGCAGAATAATTTTTAAAAAATGCCTACCTGAGCATTTTGGAGCTCATTCAGGGCACAGTGAAAACAATATCATCACTGTTGGCCATCCACTGCATCCCTGACTGTCTTCGGCAAATCTCGCCTATGTCATGCCACCAGACCCAAATGGAATGGGAAGAGAGAGTGGGGCTGATGACCGTGCACAACTCTCCCTCACTTAAATCCAATTAAAGTGCAAGTCATGACTTTTACTCTAGAAGTCATGGTCTTCATCACCTGCAAGGAACAAACATCATATATAGTTATGTAATATGCAGAAGTCATATATATATGTATGTGTGTGTGTGTGTGTTTCATTAAAAATGACTGACAAGTTACTGTGGTTAAGTTCATATTTAATTTTTCTTTCCAGACATAAATTTTGCTGAAATTGTCCAAATGTTCTGTGTCAAAGTGCTTTTGACTACACTTTTAGCCATTATCAAGGATTATTTTATTTTTACTTTTAAATGAATGTATGGATTGTTTTTTTATGTATGTATTTAGGGTTATAGTAATATTTTTGATTGCCAAAAGCTTTGAAACATAAAATATTTTTAAAAAATTTTTAAATTGTTTTCAATTAATATTTGATAAAACAAAAAAGTGCTTTCTTTCACATTTCAGTCTCCGTTTACATCAGGATACTGTCATATAATTTATTTTTTCGAATACAATTAATTTATGTCTCTTTGTAAATTAATATGACTATGTGTATTGTGACTTAAGTTTTTAACCTTACTCTCTTTCTTTGCAATGATTCCAGAATGGTACCAAGATATCAATTCGCACGTTACATTGCAAGATGAAGATAACACAACAGTTTACAAAGATGGTTGGCGAAAGCTCAATACTCTGTCCCACTATAAACTCTCTGATGCAGACAATGTTGCTCTGGTGAGAAGGCAGCAATCTATAAAAACTATGAATGGTGAGATTTTAATGATTGTTTATTGATTTTATCCCCTTTAACAAAACAGCTGTTACGTGTTAATTGTAACATAAGAAAAAATGAAAATGATGGACTAAAACTCAGAGTTAAAATACAGACAAGTATTTAATTTACAAAACATAAGATAAAAAGTATTTACAAATATACAGTTTGGCATTCAAATCAAGAGAGATAGATAACGTATAGTTTACTACTGCCTGGCAAAGTGTTACGGTGGGGGGGAAGAAAAGGTAAGGCGAAGTGTTACAAGGAGAGGAGGGAAGTAAGTTGTCAGATATCTTTCCCCCCCGTTAAGTTGGCAGGAGAAGTTAAGTGCTGTACTTTTTTGGAAATCCTTAAATGTGTATATAAAGACTAATTATTGGCTTGGTCAATGAAAGAGGCAAAGATTTGTATTTACCAAGATAGTTCCATGAGATTTTGTTTCAGGTTTTAGTTGTTTGGATTTTGTCTGTGAAATTCTTTCGACTGGATCACGATCCTAGAATTTTTACCGGAGTTGATATGACAGCAAAATCCTTTTAACAACTCTTTCAAGTTTTTGTTTGTCGTCGACTAGAAAGATTCTTTTGGCTGGAATATTTCCTTGAATCGAAACCAGTGCTGATGAGGTTGGCACATCCTTTTATCAACTGTTTCAAGTTTTAGTTTTTTTTGTCGTCAACTTAGGGATTCTTACAGCTGGATATGCATCCTGAATCTACTGGAGCTGTAGATGTCAATCCATCTTCCTATCAACTGACGGCTCTGTGCCCAAAACCTATTTTTATAGGGGCTAACACCTAATTTGTATACTCCTAAAACTTTTAGAACTATCTGGAACATTCTAGACCCTTCCAAAATTTTCTATTCCTAATTTGTCTATTTTTATGACTACTTTATGAATTAAAGATTTTTTGGGAATGACACTTAGGACTCAATAGAATTCATTACTATAACTTTTTACACATTATTAATATTATTTTTATATATAAATGCATCCTCGTAACAGAACATTGATGATCTTTTCCTTCTTCTATGTGCCGCATCCTGTCGCAATTTCTTATTCTTTCTAGCGCTCAGTAATCTTTGTCTTTTCACCATTCTCCCCACTTCCTGTTCTGCTATCCATTTGCACAAACTCATTAAGTAGTTTGCTGTCTGCTTTCTTCTATCACTCTTACTTTCAATATGTCCTGTGAGTGCTAAATTCTCCAATCTTCCTTTTCTTATCAAACCCCTCCTTGTTTTGTCATTCATTTATGTAAACTCATTAAGTTACTCTTTGCTTTTTTCTATTACTCTTCCTTTCAGTATGTCCTGTCAGTGTTACATTTTCTAAGCCCTCTTTCCTAATTATGAGTCTTAGAATTTTTCCTTTCATTCTGATTATATATATATATATATATATATATATATATATATATATATAATCAGATTATTTGTTTTCTCTGCTATTGTATGAGTGCTTTACATGTTAGGGTTCTCGTCTCAGGTTTTTTTCTTTCGACGAGTACTTTGACTTCTGTTCGAGTACTTAGTTCGTTTCTTTTTTTGTTTCCATTTTTTTCCCCTCTGTGTTTATACTTGGTGGTTTTTTCGTGATGGGTTTAAAAATAAATTTATTGTTATATATATATATATATATATATATATATATATATTTTCGAAGTAGTTGTTATTATGTGTGTGTTTTTTATATGAGATAGTTTTGGATATTAGATGCAATGGAGTTGGTTGGTAGTATGATGTATTTGTTATTGTTTAGATTATTATTGTTAACAGTGTTTCTTTGTTGTGGTTGTATATATTATGTGCCTTTCTTTTTGCATTGTGAATAAAAGAAAAAAAAAAGAAAGGCACATAATATATACAACCACAACAAAGAAACACTGTTAACAATAATAATCTAAACAATAACAAATACATCATACTACCAACCAATTCCATTACATCCAATATCCAAAAAAATATATCTCATATAAAAAACACACACACATAGTAACAACTACTTCGAAAACTATTATGAACATTATCAGATCTAAATATATATATATATATATATATATATATATATATATATATATCTGTTTTGTTTCAAAGTTATTTAAAAATGGAATGGGGTGTGCTTATATATTTAATTATATTTATATGTTTATGCATTGGAATATGACAGTGTCTTGACATCTATAGAACCTTCTTCCCTGAGCATTTTACCATTTGAATTCAGATTTCCATGTATCCAGTATATGTAATGTTCATAGATACTTCCTATGTCAGCGATGAATTTAACAGATAAATTTACACTTCCCTAAAAATGATAGTTAAAAAACGTATGTGTATGTGTCTGTTCCTCTTCCCTGTTTCATCTTTGAATAACTTTGTAATAATTTAAATATGATGCTCAGTTAAGTTTAGAGTTTGAAATTAGTAATTTCTAACATTAATTTGTAATAATTTTTTTTAATTAATTTGGAATTTTTATTTTAATTATTTTATTTTATTTTATTTATTTATTTTTTATTTATTTTATTTTATTTCATTTTATTTTAATTATTTTATTTTATTTAATTATTTTAAAACAAAGTTAATAGTCAATTAGTAATACTGATTTCTATTTTAATCAAATGTTAATGCACCAATAAATTGGTTTTAGGGTCTGTTGTCACATTTTTCAAATTACCATTGACTTGTATTTTGATTGGTCATCATCGACTATGTAACAATGTCTCCCCTATAGAGGGGCCTTGGTTTTGAACTTTTTAAAACACTTCATCTCACAATCAACACCATCACTTGACAAGACACGAGAAATGTTGAAATGAAATAGGTATTTTGTCATGATGTTATACTTATGTAATAAATTTTGGATAAATATTATTTGCTATACTGTGTATTGAGCACTTTTTTAACAATAGTGTTTTTTTTATATTAACATTTTACACTTTTTATATTATTCGAACTATTATCCTCATCTTTGTTGACATTTGTACATCGTTTCAACTGTTGTACACTCTGGTTTTGTTCAGGTGCTAGGAATTTCAAAATTCTTAGCACCTGAAGAAGGCCGAGGTGTACAACTGCTGAAACATTGTAAAGATGAGGACAATAGTCTGAATGATGTAAACAGTGTAAATACTACTTCATCTCAGAAATAGAGACAAATCAGAATTTTATTCCCGCCATACCAAACATATATTTAGTTCTATATATATATATATATATATATGTATATGTGTGTACACTGTAATTTTGCTATTACAATGATTTATAAAAGCATTATATCACTACACAAAAATTTTCATGTTTCAGAACAACACTATTCTTCATCAGGTAATATTTTAAAATAAATGATGAAAATGATTTATTTAGAAAATATAAAACAAATTCATGGTTATTTAGAAAATTAAAGAGTGGTAGTTGGAGAATATGCTTGTAGGTGTGTCAATATTGTTCAATCAAAAAGGATAATTAAGTTAAAACATGAAGTTGAAGATTTGGGTCTCAAAGGGAAGCAGAGTAGCCTGATGTCGATGCATAACACTTTTTAATTTTGTCTTGGTAATATACATAGTAGGACCATACATTATTTAAATAGGTAGACAATAATTTTTAACAGCAGGTTTAATTTTAGGTTTTATTTTTAAATTTGATTTTGTACTACCTCATGACTTAAAGGGGCTGGATTGTTTAGGCTAGAATTAGAATTAAGTAATTTTGGTATACTAAGGTATATAGTAGTTAAGAAAACCAAATAAGTATTGTGTGGGTCGTTTATTTTAGTAAAATAATTCTTAATTTTTAAGTTATATTGAAGCATAAGTTATAAATGAACAATTGTAATTAATTAAATTTTAGAGAAAAATATTTTTGGTGTTTACATAAAACCATCAATTAATCCTTATGATTCAGCTGTACTTTATTTTTAAGGAACCTTAAATCTGCAGCTTTTTATTTAGGCACAGAGGGCAGAGGTCATAGAATGACTTAGAGATTCTTTTTTTTCTAGAATTTTCCATTTTATCTAATAAATTTTCTATATTAATCCCAACTTTGTATTGAGCACTCTTTATAAAAGTAAATGCATGAACAGTGCGTTTTAATTGACCTGTTCTTTCACTTCCTTATAATGTCTATATATAATATTTAAATCCAAAATAGGACGGCTTCCTCTTTATTCTTTTCCCTTTTTCTTTTTTCTTTCTTCCTCTCCTTCCTCCTTTTCACTACACTTGCTTTCTACATCCACACTCAAACAAATAATTGTATTTTCCATAATGTTTAAGATCGCCAATGAAGCAAATTTCACTCAATGAAATGACCATACTGTTATGAAAAACTTGATTTTTTTCTGTTATATACACACACACACACACACACACAAAGTCTGCTCTAAAAATGTATACACACTTCAGGAAAAGAAAAACTTGTATAAATATTTTAATACTAGATTTATTCATACATCATGAAATTAATGCAAGTTAACTTCAAACTGATTCTGTAATCACAAGAGAATCTCAGAATGATGGCCTTTAGCTTCCAGACATTTCTTATAACATCAAACACTGGAGAAACACTGATTAAAGTTTCCAGTAGAATTGCTGCACACACATTTTTAATTTCTTGTCTAAAGGCCACCAATGTTATAGGTTTACTGCAATACACAACAGCCTATTTCAGGCAAGCCATCTTCAGCTTTCAGCTTTATTTTTCAGAAGATTTTACACAAATTCATCTAAAATTTTCTGTACAATAAAGACAAAAGCTGAAGGTGGTCCGCCTGAAATAAGCCATACTTCCACTTAACCATGGAATAACAAGTTTGTCTTAATTTTTACGTATATTTGCTCTATATGTATTTATATACATATATATTTAGAGCTCTTCTAGAGAGTTAACCTACCGCTTTATGTACAGGATACTCCTTTGGATTCTTCTATATCTACACCGCATATTTGTGTGTGTATATATATATATATATATATATATATATATATGTATTTCCCTCCTGTCACACTCATTGAGAGAGAGAAACAATAGTGAGGCAGCATCAGTTCATTTTCTTTACTAACAGTTATAAAAGCTCTTGTTGCATGTTTTCTCTTTAACAGCACCTTATTATTTTTTTTTGCAATAATGTCATCAAGTAGTGACAAATATATATATATATATATATATATATATATATATATATACTCTATTATAAAAGAAAATATTGTGTATTTATTTGTATATAATTTGCTGACAATTTGATTAATGTTCTAAACTTTTATACAATAATATACAGATATATGATCTTGTGTTTATTTAAAAACATTGTCTATGCAACATATTCTATATAAAAATGTCTAGCTTTTCTTTTTCAAATCATAATATATTATTGCTTAGATAAAGTAAACAATACACATTATTCTGTTTGTGTTGTTGATGCTTTTTTAATTTACTGTAGAAATGCAAATGACAAAATAAAATTCCATCATTTTTTTGCAGACCAACAAGGTTACCAATCCCTCTTTTAAGTGCCAGGAAATTAGCTGTTCTGTCCAATTAATTTCTGTTAGAACACTTCAAAATTTTCCTTGTGGATCAAAGAAACCTAATTTTTTAAGTGGCTATCACTGCCTCTTCATAATTCCTTGTTAAAGAATTTATTTTTGTTTTATTGAAACCAGTAAATTTTTATACTTGTATAGTTAATTGATGACGGTGATGACAGAGCACTCAGAATATGTTTATTAGTACTATATTTTATTATACCATAATTAATTATTAATGAACTGACAAATTAAAACCAATCAAGAATGATAAACATCTGGTAACCAATTGATCCCAGATTGTCTGGAAGTATTACTTGTTTCATTAAGCTTCTTAATCTATCAAGAGTAAATTGTCCAAGAGTTTGATCAACAATAGGTATCTGTTGACCAATAAAAAATGCTTCGTGATCATTAAAACATGCTCCAATTAAAAACAACCTCATTATTTCTTCCCAATTTATTTGGAATACAAGTTACTCCCTTAATCTTTAACGAGGAAAGACAGACACAGGCTAAATGGCTTTTGCAGTCTGTCTTTGCAGCCAAGAAAGAGAAATAAAACCACTTGACTTTCTTGAACGAATCTTCAGTTTCTCTCTAATCAGTTTCCATTTGTGAATTGCAGGTAATTTGGACAATTCCATTTCATCAGACAGCTCATCCGTTCCGATAATGAGAATAGATAGTGACTCGGGTACTAAGAGCTGGCATCTAGTCAAATTAAGTGACGACGTTCAGGTTAAAGATGATGGTATGAAAATGATCTCAGAAATATTTTTGACACGCTTACTGTCAACAAAAGTAAGTCTGACTTTTTACTTCTTATCTTTCAGTATTTCTTTTTAATATCTAAAAGAGAGGCATTATGGTAACATGTTTTCCTTTGATCATCGTTTGTTTTTATGCAAGCTGTGTTTGGCAAGATGCTCGGAAGAGTTAACGACAGAAAGTGGATCAGATAGAATAGTAAAAGCAAGCAAGTGAAGGCAAATAACTGGAGACTGACAAAAAGATGTACATCTACACATCCTGCACCACCGCCATCAGTGCTAGTTTAAGCATATAAAGCGAGATCTTGGGTACCTCAAGGTGGTGTAATGGTTAGCAAGCTTGTCTTGTTAGAATCATTACAACTGAGTAGTGAGTTTGATCCTCACGGGGTGCCCCTTACTTTCTGCCTTGTGCCACATCTAAGCTACCCTTAGAAAATCACCACATTAAGCAAGATCTTCATATTTTAAACTTTTGTATGCACATATTCAACCAACTATAAAACAAAAGTATTTAAAAAAAATTCCAGAAAAGTTCCAAAAAGCAAAACTTGAATTTATTTGTCTAAATTTCTGGGATGAAGCATTATTATTATTATTTACATTTAGACTAATGTGATAATCCAAATAGATCAATGCATGATAATGAAAAAACAAAATAAAAATTAAGGTATTAAACAAGGTGTTACAGAAATACCTCCCACATAACACTAAGGCATTAGCTGGATGAAGATATCATTGCTACTCATGTCTTACCATTATGTTGGGGGTATTTCTGCCATACCCTATTTGGACTAATATCCTAATCTTGGTTGTTATAATCCAAATGGATCAATGTATGATAATGAAAAAACAAAATAAAAATTAAGGTATTAAGGTGTTACAGAAATACCTCCCACATAATACTAAGGCATTAACTGGATGAAGACATCATTGATACTAATGTCTTACCATTATGTGGGGGGGATTTCTGCCATACCCTGTATATTGATCTATTTGGACTAATATCCTAATCTTGGTTGTTATAATCCAAATGGATCAGTGTATGATAATGAAAAAACAAAATAAAAATTAAGGTATTATTCCGGGTGTTACATAAATACCTCCCATTTAATGCTTTGACATTAGCTGGATGAAGACACTATTGTTGCTAATGTCTTACCATTATGTGGGAGGTATTTCTTCAAAGATAATATTTTCGTTGACTTTCTTTTACTCTTCTTTGTAGCTTTATTTTTTTAGCTAAAATTAAGAAATAAAACTTAAAATAAAAAGTAAGTCAACAAGTTATTTGTAGAATTAGTATTGACTTTCATTTTACTTTACTTTTCCCATTTATCATGTCATCAAAACACACAACACATAGGCTTGTTCATTGACTCTTTCGTTTTGGTGATATCAGTTGCATCTGTTATTCTTATACGTCGCTCTTTGTTCATATAAATTATATTGACAAATAGCCACATTATGAGAAGTTACTAAAAGATTCATATTTCACTTAATAAACTGAACATTTTTTAAGCTACCAAATATCTTCAGATATATTTGCCTGAATTATTGACTCCTATCCCGATAAAGATACCAAATTTTAATATGTAAATATATATTTATTTATATATATATATATATATATATATATATAGAGAGAGAGAGAGAGAGAGCGAGAGTGCTATGGTTAAATTGTCCTGGTTTTGTATTTTAAATTGTGCATTTTTTTGTTTTTGATTTTGTCAACTGCATAGTATAGTAGAGTCAGTTGGGCACTATCTGTGAGAAAAAAAGCACCAGGATGCAATTCACTCTGCCAGAAATTTGGAAATGGCATCCTATAATGAGTCAGTCAGTTAAGTGCCATACAAGATACACGCTTTGGGTGATCATATCTCAAAAAAGACATGACTGACTGGGCAGAAGATTATCTCGCAGTAGTTTGCCATTGCTTTCTGCAGTAGACTGGTTGCCAGCCAAGGCTATAGAACCCAGTCCGTCCTATTATTTAACCCATAACTGTAGGGAAGAGATGGATTAATACCTTTCCCAAGGAATTCGAACTTGGCTCTTTGATTTGTCGTTCCACCAATGCACATCCTCATGCTATAATAAAAGACTTAAAAAGTAAATCTATATTTTTTGTTAGTAAAATTAGTATTAACTCTCATTTTATTGTACTTTGCACATTTATCATTTCATCAAATCAACCAACACGTAGACTTGTTCATTGACTCTTCCATTTTGGTGACATCTGTTATTTTTGTATGTCTTTTTTTTGGCAGTTTACATAAATCATAATTTCTCTGACATCTCTCTGATTCTACTTACATTATTTTCTAATTTATTGCCTTGCATTGTCTTACTTTTGTGATATATTTTTCTTGTTCACATTATTTTATAGTGTATCCATTCTGAAAAGATAATGATATAAAGCATAAAACATTTTTAAAAAAAGACACAAATAAACTAGAAGGTCAAACAAAGAAATACTAAAATCAATTTTAGCATAGGACAAAATTTTTGCCAATCAGTTTTTAACCCATGAAACATTTCCAGTAGAGAAGGCAGCATTTCTATTATTTTATTTATATTTCCAGCTACCTTCAATGTACCTAACTTCTTTTTCTATGTGCCACATCCCTTCAGGACTTGGACAATAATGGCTCTCCAAAACTTCCTATCCTTTGTGAACCTTAGCAGTTTTTCTCCTTTTGCTAAGGCTTCTGCCAACCCAAATTGTGCTATCCATTCACACAAACTTGTCAAAATATGTGGCTTAGGCTTTTTCCTATTTTTTTTTTTATACGCGGGGTTAATTTTTTCCAAGTCCTGCTTCCACATTGTATACTGTGGTTAACCTATATAGATAGCTGACAAAATGAATTTGAATTAAATAATCTGTGTGAGGTACAAAATTTAATTAAGGCTTTAAAAACCTTATATATATATATATATATATATATGACAGAGAGAGAGAGACATACTTTAAAATGTAACTTTTTTTTTTTTAAATTTGACTAAGCAGTTACTTCCCCACTACCTACCACTACTAACTCAAGGGTCAAGTCACATATCTCCCACTACCAAAGAAGAAATTACTACTAAAATTCCACTAGCTTAGCCCTATAAAAACCAATATCTCCCAACCCTTTCCTTTACTAGAGCAAACTTCTTGGCTTAGAACTTTTCCACCTTCTTTGTTTATATTATTTCTCCTCTAAGTTTTATCTGAATTTACAGATAAATAAATATATATATATATATATATATATATATATATATATATAGATCTGATCAGAAGGCATCACAATTATTGCTAAAGTATACAAAATCAAGGAGCTGGTCAGAGATTGACCTTGAAGGCTGTTATGCATCCATACTAAGTCATAACACTCTTCCTCACTTCCATTATTTACAGCTGTGCTTGGAAGGAAAGTGTGTAGAGTGTGGTCATCTCACCACAAAGATTCAATCAGTGATCCTTGCTTGAGCAGTAGTTTTTGACCAATAGCAACATCTCTCAGGCTTGACAACCACCATATTCCCTGGACCTCGTCCCCTGTGTCTTTTTCATCTTTCCAAAAATACCAACTGACCAAATATAAAAAAAGAGGCTTTCCATTCCTATCCATACCACCTGATGAGACATTGAAGTTTCAATGTCGAAACAAATGTACGATTTGTAGTGGATATATAAAAAAAAATTATGTACATGTTCTAAAATGTAATTTATAATAAATATATATATATATATATATATATATATATATATATATATTTTAATTCAGATACTTCAATCCAAGGGAAAAAAGCAGGAAGGTAAATTCCAAAAACCCGATCCTAATTAATATTAAAAATTTTATTTTAATATTAAAAAATGATACAGGAAGAGAGCTCCATGTAATAAAATATTACAGAGCAAATATATATATTTTAAAAAAGGATTAATTCAAAGATGTTGAATGGCCATTTCGATATGAAGATCCCCACGGGGGACAACACATCACCTCAGCAACAGAAAAATCCTTTCAGAAACTGGAGAAAAATTAGTCTACTTTTCCTTTTTAAATAGATTGCAAAGAACAAGGAAAGTATGGACAAGAAAAAAGTTACTCACTGTTAAGTAGTGAATTGAAAAAAATTTTTTAAAAATATATTCATAGAGTTTTAAAATTTTGATTTTTTTAAGTCCTAATAAATTTTTACTTTCCTTAATACAGATACAAATTTAGAAATAAATTTAGTCTGCAAATGGTTAATGTTAATCTTTGCCAATTCCATTGCTGTTTATTTCAATCTATATTATAGTATGAAATATTGCTGACTAATATCCTTAACCAAACTAAACTGGAACCATTCAGCTATAGTTCAAGGTAAAAGTTCTGCTCAGAACTGTTGAAACTATTAGGGTTAATTTGATTTTTTTAATCAAGTTCATCTCAAGCAAGGCATTAAAGCCATTGAGATGTAAGGGTTTACAGGCTGTGGAAGAATTAGAAAACAGAAACACCACTAAGAACAGAAGATGAGTAATCAGGAAGACAGTAGATAACAATTGATATTGCATTGAAATTTTTGAAGATTAAAGTTGGCTAGAAAGCATGGAGCTAAAAGAGATTTCTACAAGTGAGAAGTGTGAGAAAAGAAAACATGGAACTTATTAGTCGATTCAAGTATTTATAGAAAAGGCACAGGGAGGTAACTTTACAATCCTGGAAAAGTGACTGAAGCCAAGACGCAAAATCAAGACCAGTGATATGATTAATTCATTCTTTGGACTTTATCAAGGATCTCTCTCTCTCTCTCTATATATATATATATATAGCAAGAGCACCAGGCCCTATGTGGCATTAATATTCTAAGAGTGTATAAATGGTAGACTTATAGATATGTAAGATAATAAAGTTCTTATAATAATACAGTTAACTTGTGTAGATAAGTGACAAGTTGAATTTAAATTTGACTAAATCTTAATACTGGTTAAAATATTGCAATAAATCCGGTCTGGGAATGGTTTAACATAATTGTTATTTCAAATATTGCCTCTTTTTTTTTTTCTTTAGGGAACCCTGCAGAAATTTGTGGATGACTTATTTAAAACAATCCTAACTGTGGACAATGCACTGCCCCCAGTGGTCAAGTACCTGTTCGACTACCTCGATGAGGCAGCATTGAGATATAATATAACTGATGCAGAAGTTGTCCATACATGGAAGAGCAATAGGTAAATTTGGAAAATTTGCTTGTTTATTTGTTGTTTTATGATAGCGCCTAAAGGTGTATCATTTTTTTTACTAAATTATTTTAATTGGTTTCATAACAATTTCTTCTCTTTTTTTTCTCAGAAGAAACCAACTGTTATCTTCTAATACTTGGATTTTTTTCAAAGCAACTGGTTTATAAAGTATTTTAGTGAAAAACAAGAAAAATCAGTAATATAAATTTTCCTAAAGCTGTAGTTGTTCAAATAATCACTAAGTTTTCTACTAATATATGAACATGTAAATGAAACAATGATATAAAATATAGTATATGGCTCACAATACTTACTATTATGCTGTATCTGTTACTGATGGAGAAAAGTCTTCTTCTTCTTTTATGTGCCCTGTCCTTTCAGGACGTAGGTGATCATGGTTCTCCACGTCTCCCTATCCCTTGTGGCTCTTAGTATGTTTGCTCCCGTTACTCCTGTCAACCCTCATTCTGTCAACCACCTGATCAGGCCCTGCAAATATGTTATCTGCTGCCTTCTTCTGTCTCTCTTTCCTTCTATCTGGCCAATCAGTATCAGGTTCTCCAGGCTCTCCTTCCTCATTGCGTGTCCCAGGAACTTCAGCTGTCTCTTCCTGATGCTCAGTATCAATTTCCTCTTTGTTGCCATTCTTTCCAACACCTCATCGTTGCTTGCATGCTCGGTCCATGATATCCGCAGCATCCTTCACTGCAATAGCCAAAATGAACAGAAACAAAGCAGCTAGTCCAGACGGAGAACAGTCATTGATGCAAAATAGTTAAAAGTAATGAATACTTTTAACTATTTTGCATCAATGACTGTTCTCCGTCTGGACTAGTTGGTAAAATATAAGTGAACACTTTTAACACAACGAGAAAAAATCTAACTTGCAATTGCTTGAAAATCACTGAGATCATCATTCTGCAAAATACGACTAAATATTATTTTCATATTCTCTTAGAATGTTTTCTTTCTTTCACCCTTCATTCCAGATCAGTCTGTTTATCTGAATATTTCCCTGTTCATAAGAAGACTTCTAAATTTTTGTTATGGGACCTACCCTTTTTGAACTATAATGAACTCTTCCTATTATTATGAACTAGCAGTATAGCCTGGCATTGCTCGGGTGTAATGAAAGCTTTAAAACTAATCCATGGTCCTGGAGCTCAGACTCTTTGGATGTTGACATGAAAGACTAAAAGCAAAAGTTGTTTCCAGTTAAAGCGAAACCGTAGACTGAAAGAAAAATCAATGGATGTAAGTCAAATTTTGATTTCCTGGTATCGATATCAAATAAGTTTTTTTTGTTGTAAACTGAATTTTGAAAGCTAAATAAGTCCTCTGAGTAAATGGTATCATGGCTGAGACTAAGAACTACAATTATACTTACTTAGAGCCAAACCTGAAGCAAAAATTAAAATAAAAGGGATGAAAAATACAGGCAGATAGACAGACACACACAAACATCTTGCCTTTTATATATATATATATTATCAATTTTCTACACTATTGTAAGAACTGCAACCTTGAAACTTCTGAATATCGTTTCTTATGTCTTTGTCTATGAGTGTATCAAATTTGATTAAAATCAGACTTCTATAACCCAATTTGTTCGATTATCAATTTTCGATATTTATCGGGGGTACCTCGACACAAAACCTAGCTAAGAACACTCACAGACGCTTATAGTACAACTGTGTAAATTTTCAAGAAAATTGGTTCAGTCGTTTCGGAGTCGAGAGGTAATGCACACACACAGACAAAGTTCCATTTATAAATAAGTTTAGATAGATTTAGATACTGGGAGAATATGCCTCTCAGTATAGAGTTGAGTTGGATTGAGTTATCCCGGTCTAATACTTGGCCGTCAGACTGACGTGTAACACTCTTGTATTTGTTTAATATATATGTTTCACTAATTACTGAGTTCAAATTTTCTTTTGAACCTATTCTGGGTCCACAACACTTTTCATCATGGAAACAGAAAAGGCCATCTTAAAAATGCAATATATCATTAATTATTGACCATCTTAACATCCCCGTGTATTCTTAATTTTAATAAACTGGTTGTTCATAGTAATATTACGTTTTTTGGAATTTCTTAAATGAAACATCCTCATATTTAGGTCATCTTAATTTCAGTTGTTTTGTCTAATAAATAACATGGATTACATGCTTGTTCTTTTAATCATAATAAAGCTGTTTGGTTGTGATGATCTAAAAATTGTTATAAAAATACTTGAAATTTAAATGAAAGAATTATTAGTAAAAAATGAATACCAGTTTTTCATAGTTTTAAAATTTCTCTTTTATATATATCTTTCAGTTTACCTCTTCGGTTTTGGGTAAATATAATCAAGAATCCTGACTTTGTATATGATATCAACAAGCCCCATATTGTGGATTCATGCCTGTCTGTGATAGCACAAACATTTATGGACAGCTGTTCAACAACGGAGCATCGACTAGGAAAGGTTAGATTTTAATCCATTCTCTCTATGTTAAAAAATGACTATTAATATCTATGCTATTATATATTTTTGACACAAACTTTATAACACCTTTTATTGAATATTGGTACACGTTTCAGGATTTCATATTCCCTTTATCAGCCAGATATTTTTATTAATTTACAAGTTCAAATGCAAAAAAGACAAATACTTGTATAAGAAAATAATTAAAAATTCTAAGGAAAGAGAAGAAAAAATAAAGGCAGGCTTTATATGACAAACACTTCTTATAATACATTATTTACATTGTTCAGACTGTTGTTCTCATCTTTATTACCATATTCATATTCACAACATTTCAGTCATTGTACACTCCAGCCTTCTTCAGTTGATTGGAATTTCAAACAACCCTTTATTTCAATCACTGGGGTATATTGTTCTCATTTCATGAGCCAAGCCACTTCTGGATATTTTTGTTATTTTCCTTATAATTGAACTCTCTAAGTTATGGTTTCACCACTGCTGTAGTCAGGTATTGAACTCAGAACATTTTGGGTCAAGTCACTGGATCCAACCAACTCATTTATCCACTGGACCATGTTTCCTTGAAGACAAATGTCCCAATGCTTCTTATAATTCTTTAAAATTATTTATACATCTCCAGTCAGTCAGTTAAGTGCCATATCTGATACATTCTTAAGCAATCATGTGTCTTTTGATTGATCCATGACTGACTAGGCAGAAGATTTTTTCACAGTAGGTTGCCATTTCTTTCTGCAGTAGACTGGTTGCCAACCAAGGCTATAAAACCCAGTTTATTCTGCTATTCAACCTATAGCTGGAGGGTGGAAAGATGGATTAATACCTTTCCTAAGCATATTTGCACATAAGTTAATGCAATGAATTCAACTGAAATTCAAACATGGCTCTTTGATTTCATATTCCAAGTTGACATCCAACACATCACAATGCACATCCACAAATCTTTAGTACTGTCATGAATAAAATTAAGATCTTTCTCTACTAGACATTTAGACACCTTTCAACACTTTCTAAGAATTTTTAATTATTTTCTATGACAAGATTGTATTTTCCTTCGTTATTTGAAATTAAAAATTAAGTCAGTTTAATTTTTTTGGCTGATGAATGAAATCAGTCAGTTAAGTGCCATACGTGATACACGCTTGGGCGATCATGTCTTGAAAGAGACATGACTGACTGGGCAGAAGATTATCCCACAGTAGGTTGCCATTGCTTTCTGCGGTAGACTGGTTGCCGACCAAGGCTATAGAACCCAATCTGTCCTGTTATTTAACCCATAACTGGAAGGAATAGATGGATTAATACCTTTCCCAAGGGTATTTGCGCGTAAATGAATGCAATGAATTCAGCTGGAATTCGAACTCGGCTCCCCGATTTCTCGTTCCGAGCCAATATCCAATGCACCACAACGCACATCCGATGAATGAAATAGAAATCCCAAAAACATATACCAATATTCAGTTAAAATATGTTATTCATTTTTTGTCTATGATTCCCTTCCTGTTCCATCAGTAAGATGTAAATTCCACTCTGATAGCTTCTTTTCATGAATCATTACATTGTGGAACCAATCACTACACTGTTAACCTGTTCACATTTAGGGTTAAGTATTATCTTCCTCACATATCATCATAAACTGTGCCACTTAACTTTTACTCTGTAATGTTCTAGCTTGATTGACTCTTGGGCCTTGTGCAAGCTGTATTATTGTAAAAAAAATCATCATGTTGCTCTTATGTTGTTATGGTTAACTCACCTGTTTAGGGATAGTGGACTCTCCCTCATAATATAAGTAACAGTGTAGTAACTAGTCAGAGAAAAAATACGAGTCAGCAACCTGGCAAGTTACTGTGCCTTACTACATGATAATACAAAGTTCCCACCAGTGTGTCAAACCTAAGTGAGCGACATTTGTACTTACATACAATGCATAATCTTCTATGTCGTACTCCACAACACATGTTTTATGATATATATATATATATATATATATATATATATATATATATAAATAAGAAGAAAATTTTTCTCGGTGGGTTTTTCGAGACAGACTGAAATATATTATCACAATTATTAATAGTATCATTATTATTTTTTGTATTATTATTATTGTTATAATATATATATATATATATATATATATATATATATATATATAATATTACACATAGAGTGCTGATGCTAATAAATTAGTATTCAAAGTGTAATAACAGAAATAAAAGTTATATTAATAAGAAATATACAGTTTTTCCTCACCAGTAGTACATTTCAAAGTTTCATGCATGATACAATTGTCAGGTGCTGATTGAACATCTGGTAATTGCACCTTGCATGAAACTCAAGTGTTGTGATACATTGAGGTAAATATATATATAATTGTAAACTTATCACTATACACGTTTCGAAAAAACCTCCAAATATATAAGCAGAAGGAAAAAATGGTTGTAAAAAAAGAAAGAGCTAAGCACGTGGACATCAGTCAAAGTACATAGCCCAAAGAAAAAACCCGAGACGAGTAATTTATAACAAAAAAGAGCTCAGTACGTAAGCAGAGCGAAAAAAGACCCTTCCTGAAGATCCGGTTAGGTGAAACCTTGGTAGGTTTGTTGGCTCTTTAGGTTATGTACTATATTTATATATATATTTATATAATATGCTGAATAACCCTTGAGGTGCATAATGAAAATATCATATTTCCAAATAAATTATTTCTTTTAAAAAAAAATATTTCTTTTAAAAACTTATTAACTGGAATTGACATGGTATATAGATCATGTAAGTATATACGGAAATATTTTACCAATATTGGCTGCTTGATACCAAAAACATTGATTTGTGTATAATGAATCTGAAATAGCGTACATACAATTTCCTTATCTTTACATAGGAAATTATGACAAAATATATTGAGAGATACAGTTTTTCTAAGCATCCTGAAAATTTCTTTTAAAAAGTTAATTTGCATGTTATTTCCTTGTGAGAAAAAAAAAATGAAAATTTTTAACAAATGTTTTATCTGACTTTATTTTTTTTTTTTTCAGAATAAAATATTAAAAAAATAAAACTGAAACAATCCTAGGAAATAATCTAAGTACTTTTTATCATTCTTAATGTATCTTTCCTTGTAGGATTCACCTTCGAATAAATTATTATATGCCAAGGATATTCCAAACTACAAGAAACTAGTTGAACGGTACTATAATGACATTTTGGAGATGCCGCCAGTCAGTGATCAGGATATGAATTCCTACCTGACAGAAGTGTCACAGGTAATTGTCTTTTATCACTTACTGCTTTATTTATTTATGAAAAGTGTCAGATTTCACATGTAACTAACGCCAAATAACTTTTCTCCTTGCAAAATGAGAGATAATTCTGACTAGCATAGTGCCCATAAAAAATAATAAGAATATTTTACATATGGATCAGCCCAATTTCTGTGCATTCTACTTTCTATCAGATTTTATTTTTTGTGTACTCTGTCTCTAATCATTGTGTTGCTTATTGGCATTTCTGACCAGGATCACTGTATAGTATTTGAAAAGTGTTACACTCACAATAGATGTCTACACACATACACCACCAATGCACACACACACACACACACACACACACATATATATATATATATATATATATATATATATATATAAAGACAAACAGAAAACTTAGCTGCCATGTTTCATCCTCTGATGAATTTTATCAAGGCAGATTTTTGCCTTAATAAAGTCTATCAGAAGATGATACATATTGGGTAAGATAAGTTTTCTTTTTGTCTTTATTCATATTGTCCTTTTACACATATATTCTTAGTTATAACTGAGATTTTACACATATATAGAGTAGAAATGGAATATTAAAAATTTTTAAAAATAGAAAAATATTCATGTGAATTCCATATTGATACATATTGGCTAAGATAAGTTTTCCTTTTGTCTTTTGTCCTTTTATATATTCTTAGTTATAACTGAAAGTTTACATATATTTACAGTGGAAATGGAATATTAAAAATTTTTAACAATAGAAAAATATTCATGTGAATTCCATATTGATACATATTGGCTAAGATAAGTTTTCCTTTTGTCTTTTGTCCTTTTATATATTCTTAGTTATAACTGAAAGTTTACATATATTTACAGTGGAAATGGAATATTAAAAATTTTTAACAATAGAAAAATATTCATGTGAATTCCATATTGATACATATTGGCTAAGATAAGTTTTCCTTTTGTCTTTTGTCCTTTTATATATTCTTAGTTATAACTGAAAGTTTACATATATTTACAGTGGAAATGGAATATTAAAAATTTTTAAAAATAGAAAAATATTCATGTGAATTCCATATTGATACATATTGGCTAAGATAAGTTTTCCTTTTGTCTTTTGTCCTTTTATATATTCTTAGTTATAACTGAAAGTTTACATATATTTACAGTGGAAATGGAATATTAAAAATTTTTAACAATAGAAAAATATTCATGTGAATTCCATATTGATACATATTGGCTAAGATAAGTTTTCCTTTTGTCTTTTGTCCTTTTATATATTCTTAGTTATAACTGAAAGTTTACATATATTTACAGTGGAAATGGAATATTAAAAATTTTTAACAATAGAAAAATATTCATGTGAATTCCATATTGATACATATTGGCTAAGATAAGTTTTCTTTTTGTCTTTGTTCATATTGTCCTTTTACACATATATTCTTTTATATAATTGAAATGTTACCTGTATACATAGTGAAAAAGAAGTATTAAAGTTTTTAAAAATAGAAAGATGTTCATATGAATTCCACACTTGGAATAAATGTTCCTATTAAAAAAAAAACATAAAAATAAAATACAACTTAAACAGCTGAAACATGAGAAAAAAACTTCAAAATGGCTAAAGAAGTGAACAAAAGCACTTGGGACAATGAAAATTATAGAACATTTCTGTATTCCCTAACTCCTACAAAACAAAAAAAAATGTACAGATGCTGTAAAACTAAATAAAAAATTTATTAAATCTTTCTTATCTGCCATATTTCATAAAAGATGTTTAAAAGAAAGGTTACTGACTAAATATATATTACTATACACACAAATATTGCTTTATTACATGTGATACATAACTGACCAATAAAATCAAGCCCCAATTAACATTCTAGTAGACTTTCTTTTAGTTTTTAAAATTTTTTAAAAATTTCTTGTATTTTAAACAAATCTCTGAAGAAGCTCAATAAAGTGAAACATGTTAGATTAAGGCAATTTTCCTTCTTTCTTCTTTACTTATAATTTTGTCTGATTTCAATCCATATATTCAACTCAAACACACACACCCACACATAAAAGCCTATAGATATGTACATATGCTTCTTCTACTATGTGTCATGTCCCTTTAGGATGTAGGCAATCATGGCCTTCCAAATTCCTTATCACTTGTCAGTCAGTCAGTTAAGTGGAATTCAAACTCCCCGATTTATCATTCCAAGCTGATATCCAATGCACCACAACGCACTTGTAGCTGTTTGAAAAACAAGGATATCTACCCAGACATGTGTGCCCACTAAAGTAAAATGCTTAAATTAATAAGAAATAATAAAATCCATTAGTTCTTTAGAAATTGCTTTGTTTTCATTTCAGATACAAGAATAAAAGTTAGCAGAAATGGGCTTCAAGATTTCAGAATAAGAGATGTGTATTTTTTAAATAGGTTATTTGAATCTTGCTTGATTGTGAAAGTCTTCCATAGTTGAATGGACTAAAAAATCATACCAGGTGTAATGGTTGTTTCTTCGAGAAGCAGAATGCAGGTTCACATCCTGCTGGAAAGCACATTTTCATTGTTAAAACTCTCAAATGCAAAAGCCAGTAGAAATAGACTTCTCACTTATAGAACTCCCTTCCAGCTCCATGTTTTCCAGTCAAATTTAATATTCAAAAATTTAAATGAAATGTCAATCGCTATCTACTGTCTTCCTGATAACTCTTCTGTTGCTCTCACTTATTAGTAATGTTTTTGTTTCTAACTCTTCCACATACAGTAAGCACTTGTGTCTGAGTGGCTTTACTGCCTTTCAATTAAAAAAAAAATATTGTGTTTAAAATAATAATAAACATTTATATACATTAGGTATGACAATTTTATTCCCACATAGAGGCAATATATACCAAGATATTTTGCAGCTTTCACTTACTTGAAATATAAAATACCTTATTCATTGCCCTGCAGTAAAGGAAATTATATGTGTTCATGCTATACCATTGACAGAAAATGAGTGAAAGGAAACTGAATCAGTGAATTAACACTGTTTTGTGTAAAAATTAGTAAAAGTGCAAGTGAAATTTTCTTCATATTCTTCTTTTATGTAACTTGTCCCTTCAAGACATTTGGCAATCATGGCCTTCCACATCTCCCTATCCCTGGTGGCTCTTAGCACGCTTTCTCCTGTAACATCTCTCAGTCCCCATTCTGTCATCCACCTTCTTAAGCCTTTTAAATATGTTATCTGCTGCTTTCCTCTGTCTCTTTTTCCCTCTATCTGGCCTGTTAGTATCAGGTTCTCCAAGCCCTCCTTCCTCATTGCATGTCCCAGGAACTTTAGTTATCTCTTCCTGATGCTCAATATTAATTTCCTTTTCATTTCCATCATTTTCAAAACCTTGTCATTGCTCACATGCTCGGTCCAGTATATTCGCAGCATCCTTCTGTAGAACCACATTTCAGATGCTTCAAGTTTTCCCTTCATCTTTGTTGATATTGCCCAACATTTGCTGCCATATTGAAAAACTGACATCATATAGCAATCCAGTACTCTCTTCTTTGTTTCTAGTGAAAGTTTTCTGTTTCTTAATACTTTACTCAGCTTCTGGAACGCGTCTTTCGCCATGCCAATTCGCCTTTGGATCTCTGTGTTGCACTTTCCGTCTTCAGTTAGAAGACTTCTCAGATATTTGAATTTTTGTACCTGCTTGATTTTAATACCCCCCACCTGTATTTGGCACTTTGGGCTGCTCTTTTTGCTGATGACCATGCATTCGGTTTTCTTGCAGTTTATTTGTAATCCCTTCATGTTACTCTTTTCAGCATTATTAAAAAATGGCTTCTGTTGAACATGGCATAAAGAAATTGATTGTTTTTGAGTCTCACAAGCAGTTCAAGAGTAAGAAAATGTGTATTATGATGCAAGAATCTGACAGCCCTAAACACAACGAACATGTTTATTTGGAAGTGTTGAAAAGATAATGAGAATCTGTTGAGAGAAAAAAAATCTTAACTCTATCCTGACAATTGTATTCTCTATCATGACAATATTCCTGCACATAATGAGTCAGGAGTTGTGAGTTCCTAGTCACAAAATCCATTCCAAAAATGGGTCATCTATTTTATTCAATAGATTTAGCCCCCATTGATTTTTGGCTATTTTCAAAATTAAAAAATGCTCTGGAAGGATTATGATTTGCTGATATCCTTCAACATGTGACAACATTAATAAAAGGTACTCCGGTTAATGAGTTCCAAGAATGTTTCCAGCAACGGCCCTATCATGTCACAAGGTGCATAGCTATGCAAGTGAAGTACTTTGAAAGGGACAGCAACAAATAAGCATACTTTACTTTCTCAGGGCTATTACAAGAATTCATCAAGGAGTGGGAAGGATAGTAAAAAGCAACTATTGTTAAGAGCTACAATGGGCGAGTCTGGGGAGAGCCAAGATTGCCACATTCTGAAGAGACACAGCACATGAAAGATGAAGATACAAAGAATATTAAGAATTAAATTATCATACCCCACACACATTATATATATATATATATATATATATATATATATGTTTTACATTTGTGGAATGTCGGATTAATAACTTCAGTTTGAAAATTGATTTTTAGTATATCTTGACTGAGTGTTTCTCTAGTATTCTTAAGGTGTTTTTT
Organism: Ascarosepion bandense; assembly: GCA_037127315.1. Lineage (NCBI taxonomy): Eukaryota > Metazoa > Mollusca > Cephalopoda > Sepiida > Sepiidae > Ascarosepion > Ascarosepion bandense. The sequence goes on from JBBBDQ010001733.1 coordinate 1,253,646, forward strand.
TTTTTAATGAGTGTTTTTTCTCTTAAATACTGGGGAAAGACTGATAATGTATTATATAAGAATTTTTTTTTTTTGTTGTCGCAGTGCATCAAAGATTCATGGTAATTTGCATATAGTAGTGAAAGCAGTGATTGTTTTGGAGCAGCTGACAAAATATTTTAACAATGTGATGTCATAAAAAATATCCGAGTTCTTAGCAATTAAAAGAAAATACCAAAGATATATTTTAAAGACATAACACTTATGAACTCTATGGCATATTTCTTTTTAAATATCACATAACAATATAAAACTGGAATGAACTTGGAGATGAACAATATAACAGAAAAACAGAAATAAAAATTTGAAACTTAAGTTCTGTAATCTAAAGTTCACATCAGGGAGATTATAATATTTTTTGTATTGTCATCTTTTATATTTTGTATCTTCAGGATGTGGGAGATCATGGCTCTACACATTCCCTTGTCTTTTACAGCTTTTTCCTTTTGGCAGATGAATGTCAAATGTTTCCTTATAATGAAATGGATAAAGTATACAAGACAAAATACATTTTTTGTCATGATATTTGTTAATGAGACTGAGTGTAGGGGCATGTATTCACATTTTTTCCAAAGGCTAAGTGAATACAAGCCACCTTGGCTAATAATAGAACTTAGTTGGCTTATTGCTATATCACATTAAAACCCTGGTTCTCATATAATCATCAAAGTTAAGCAACTTAGGAGTCTGGTTAGTACCTAGATGGGTGAACACTTAGGAATATCAGGTGCTGTAAACTTGGATATATGAGCAATGTAATGAATAATGGTTCAAAGTTGGGGGCCAGGGGGATGAGTTCCAATTCCAGTCAAGTTCATTATTTTCACAATTCACAAATACTTTTGAGAAAGGATTTGTGTTAGTAAATTATTATTATCCCTAACAATATTCTTACAAATCTGAAAACATTTTCTGTGTTTAAATAAGCTGCAAAAGGTTGACAAGCTGGAAAAAACAAATAAATAGAATTTAGTTTGTTAATTTTCCATTCTAATAGTCATTACACTGTTTTACCCCTCAAATGATAAAAAAAATTATTCACTCACATTCATTTGAGTTTCATTTCTGTTTGGTTTTCGAGTAGAAAATTATTTAAATTTACTTTCTTTTTTTTTTTTAATTCTGGGGAGCTTTATTTATTCTTATCTTAAGGTGCTTTGAGGCACAAGACTATAGCAATAATTTCTCAAAGGACTAGAAAGAAAGACATGCTAGAGATAAGGAGTAAAAGAAGGACAATATGGAATTGAAAAGAAATGAGAAGATGGCAAGAATTCAATTGCGGAATTTTTCTTTTCTTTTGAGATATTCCATTGAAATGTGTCTTCATAAATCTTTTTAAAAAAAAGCTAATAAAATATCAACATTTAAAACCAGCTTGGGAAATTCCAGTTTCAAGTTATTAGAAAGAAGAAAGTAAAATTTCGGTTTTGGTTCCAGTAAAGAACTAACCAAGATGAAAAACATTTATTGAGCATCTTCAAGTCTGTTGTTATCATGTCTCAAATACAGTAATTTGAATTTTTATTGAATTCTCAAAACCAATATAAACTCTTCTTAAGATGATTCATATTGGACATTTTTATTAAAAATAATCCTTTTTATCATTTTATTTTATTCACAGCCTTGAATTTCTTTTTAAAAATTTAAAGTTTGACTGTGAAGGGGAGCATTCTACACAAATCATGAATATTATTGAATAGTCTCATAAAAATAAAGCCAAATAAAGCAACAATATCAGTTGCCATATTATTATAATGAAAACTTTAAAAAAATATCCACATTCATCTTTTATGCACCATGTCCCTTCAGGATGTTGACAATCATGGCCCTCCCCAATTTTCTGTTCATTGTAGCTCCCAGTAAATTTTGTATTTTTGCTATCTCTCATAAACCCTGTTCTGCCAAACATTTACATAATCTCATTATAGAGGTTATACATTGTTTTCTTGTTCATCAGAGATACAAATACATTATATCTCTTATCTTCAGAGAAATATTTAAACAACAATTAAGTGTCTATCTAAATCAATATTCATCACTTTGAATGTTTCTGTATACAAGTGAAAAGATATACCATTGTTTTTTTTTGAAAATCAGCAAATTGGTTAAAGTAGTTTACATTCACCTAAGACTCATGTCCTTGAAAAAGGCATGAAACTATATCTTCCAAGAGAGTGCAAATTAATCTCTGTTGCTACAGTTATTTAAAACAATACATCATGTTACATATTACTTGGAGAAAAGACAGACATTGCCAATTAACCTTTACAGCTAAGACCTGCCTTGTCACACATATTGTAGTAAACCAGCAACTTTTTTTTCTTATATATGCCATTGCTGAAACATAAATTCCACTTGAGCAGCTTCTACTGATGAAACACTTCTTTGTGGAACAGACTCCTAAGAGAATGCTTCTCCAATCACTACAATCTTAACCTGTTCAAGTCTATGGCCATCCATAATCTTCCTCCATATATCCCCATAAACTGTGCCTTTTACTCTATAAATTCCTGCCTTGAGTGGCTTTTGGGCCTTGTACAGGGTAAACATCATTGTAAAAAAAATACCTTCATTACCCTGAGAAATGCAATAAATGACTGATATTCTGATGATGCATTTGTTTAGAAATTTGATTTGAAATATAATCAACCATTTAAATTTTTGAAGACTGTAGGTGGCACAGAAGCAGAAAACCAGAAGTGTGAGAAAATAATCTATTATGATAGTTATTTCAACAGTAAAAATAATGAGACATGTTTTCCAATTTAGTCAGTCAGTTAAGTGCCATACGTTAAACACGCTTGGGTGATCATGTCTCGAAAGAGACATGACTGACTGGGCAGAAGATTATCTCACAGTAGGTTGCCATTTCCTTCTGTGGTAGACTGGTTGCCAGTCGATATCCACTGCACCACAACACACATCCAATTTAGTAGTATGCTTAAATTTATATGGTCAAGGTGCCAAGGAGAAAATTTCATTAAAGCAACTACCATGAAAATATTTATAAGACTGAGGAAACCATGTCATGATAGTGGGGAACTGACTGAAATTGAGATACCTGGTCAGGACTAGTTATATTGTAGACTTTTTTGGGGCTATTTTTTTTGAGAATCTCAAGATATATAGCAGGAGCATCAGACAAAATATAGCAGCAATATTTGATGCATGGATGAATGGCAAATTTATAAATGCGTAAGATGGATTCTGGTACAAACAATATTTTTTTATGTTTTTACATTCATTGAAGTCTAGACTGGGTCTGGCTAGTGTTGAGGAGGTTCTTCAGTGGAACAGACTGCGCTGGTATGGCCACCTTCAGCGCATGGACCAAAATGTATGGCATAGAAAGGTTGAGAGCATTGTCATCCCAGGCTCATGATAGTGGGGAACTGACTGAAATTGAGATACCTGGTCAGGACTAGTTATATTGCAGACTTATTTTGGGCTATTTTTTTTGAGAATCTCAAGATATATAGCAGGAGCATCAGACAAAATATAGCAGCAATATTTGATGCATGGATGAATGGCAGATTTATAAATGTGTAAGATGGATTCTGGTACAAACAATATTTTTTTATGTTTTTACATTCATTGAGGTCTAGACTGGGTCTGGCTAGTGTTGAGGAGGTTCTTCAGTGGAACAGACTGCGCTGGTATGGCCACCTTCAGTGCATGGACCAAAATGTATGGCATAGAAAAGTTCAGAGCATTGTCATCCCAGGCTCCTACCCTAGAGGTCGACCACAGAAAAGATGGACCGACTGCATCAATGAGGATCTGAAAAGCACCAGCCTCAAACCTGAGCAAGCAATGGATCAGGGGTGGTGGCGAATGAACATCAGATCTGGATGACATGGCAGAACTTCCAACCCTCGGACACGGGGAAGACAGGGAAGAAAAACCGAGTCGTAGTAGTTTTAATACCATAATTAGTTTTTAACCTACACAAGTATCTACTTAGTCATAACGATTGACATTGTCCTCTCAAATGAAACTAAGTTTGTATCATGTGACAAACTGCTTATTCTACAGTTAATATTACAAACAATTTGGTTGTGTTTTTGTCTAATTTTACAAAAACTGATTTATTGCTTGATATTTCGGTCTGAACAGTTTTACAATATCTCAGTAAAATATGTTAAAATGGCTTGCTGTAAGTTCTATGCTAACAGTTTCTTCTCTTGCTCTTCTCACTTGTGGATCTATCTTCTAGCTCCTTGCTTTCCAGTGAACTTTGATTTTCATGTCTTCTTAATTTCTATTCTTTTAATGTTTTTGCTTCTTAATACTGTTTTTCTTTTATTCTTTCACACCAAGTAACCTGCATCTTTGTGGTTTTATGCTTGGGGTGAAATGATTAAAATAAAAAATTGGATTGAAATGTTCATAAATTTGATATGTGGTCCAAGTATGTGCACTGGGGTTCAAACTCATATAATCTTAGTTGGTTTTAATTTTTTGTGATGGGGTTTATTATTTACATTTACATTACTGTCCTTATCTTTCTCATCATTATCTGGCATTCGCCAACTGATTGGTTACATTCAGGAAATTTCCAACTGAACCTTTAATCTGTTTGGGTAGATTGTTCTTATTCTGTTGTTCATTTCTACAGATATCATTTCTTTTTTATTTAATATTGCTCATTTATTGTTCTTCCTATTCTCACTTTGGATGTGAGTCTGTACTCACCAGCCCAGCAATGCATAATTTTGAAATTTTTGTCTAAGAGTCTCTTTACCAATAAAGACCAATTCTGAAATTATTCTGATGTTGAGTCATCAGTCATTTTGAATGATTCACTTGATTTTTTTTTTTTTTTTCTAACAGCCTCGTTGGTTTTTAACATGCAGGAGTATCTGCTAATTCATAATGATTGACATCCTTTCAACTTTTTCTCAAAAATTTTTTTCTCTCATTCAAAAACACACACACACACACACACACACATGACAAGTATTTTGCTCCTTAATCTGTAGTTAACCTGCCAAAAAATTTGGTAGCAATTTTGTACAATTTTACAAAAGGTCACAAATGTTGCTCGGTTTTTGCTCTGAACATTTTTCCAACATCTCAGTAAAACTACTGAGATGTTGGAAAAATGTTCAGAGCAATCAACTTCCAACAATGCATAAAGACAAGTGGTTTGAAATATTCAAGGGTTTGATATTCTTATCAAGGCGTCAATGTGTAATTTGTGGTTCATGTTTGTGCACTGGGGTTCAAACTTACATAATCCAAGTTTTATTAAATAGCCATACCTTGTGTGAATGAATGGACTCTGTCAAGATTTATAATTGGAGTATCATCTTTGCTCCTACTTCCTATACAAGCAAGGTAGCCATGGGAGAGTGATTTTCTTAATTTTTCTATTCATATTTATTTATATATAATTTTAGAATAAACTTTTTATTAATCCAACTGATCTTTTTTTTTTTTTACTTTAAACGTTTTTTCAGCTCATTAGATGAAAAGAAATATACTGCTTGATAAATAAGCTGAACACTAAACCAAATACAAGTATCCACTAAAAATAATGTTTAAAGAGATAATATATATATATATATATATATATATACACACACACACACACACAATTTTGTCTAGAGAATGCCATACTTATAAAAAGAGAAAATAATTTACTCAAAAGGAAAATTCTTCAGAGCGCTTCCATCAAATATTATTAAAATATCAATCTACACTCAATTTTTTTTACCCAATCTCACCTTTTCTACTAGAAACAATACTTTCCCAGGCCAACATGCAGATCAAAAAATTCAAAGGCAACAGTTAATTTCCATCATTTTAACATCTCATATCATGACATTATACTGCACATGAAAAATTCTCTTCAAACATGAGCGACGATGTTTTTTTAAATAATTCATGAGCATGTTTTTCTAGTTACCAACAATTTTTTTGTTTATAGATGCATTATTTAAAATAAAATTCATTTCATCCCTTTGCCTTGATAAAGTCCATCACAATACGAACCATGCAGACAACAAATATATTTTTCTCTTTTCTTCTTTATTTAAACATATGTGTGTGTGTGTGTGTGTGTAGATTTAGGCAGCAAATTCTTTTTTAGGCATGTCAGACATTATGTCTACTTGTTTTCAAGAAAGTCTGTTTGTACTCACAGATAATCTTTCTTGTATTATAACTGAAAGATGTAAGAAATGTACTGCAACTTTTACAGGTGATTTTATTTTCCATGTCTCAATGTTCCCAAGTACTTTCTATCTTCTTCTGTGATCATCTTCAGAGGTGTAAGTTGTAGTAAAAAAAATAACCTTGCAAAACAGTGTTGCTAAAAATTACTGTAATCTTTTCTTTTTGCTTCAAATGTAATAGTTGACAGTTATGCTTAGCATTCATTCATTCATTTATATATATATATATATATATATATATATATATATATATATATATTTCATTGATTGATTACTCTATCTTTCTTGCAGGATCCATGTTGTAGAATTGATCTAAGCTAACTCAACATAATCTCCCTAAACAAGATTTTGAACTCTGTGAATTTAATTTTTCATGTTGTTAATCATTATATGAACAAAGTATGAAATATTTTCCTCTACTTTCAGATGCCAACAGGAATGTTTTATGTCCCAAGCGCTCTGGCAGAACTCTATAACTATATTTCTAAGTACAACAGAGAGGTAAGTTTAGTATCCTTTAACTATTACTATCTTGGTGATGGTCCTTTGCTATCTAGATTCATATCTCTCATGACTTATGTAAAGATTTCACAATATCAACAATAAAGGCAAAAAATTCCATACTGTGTGGTGACTGTTAGTTTCATGTCTCAATGCAAGCGTTTTAGTCAAAATATTGCATTGAGACACAAAACTAACAGTCACCATACAAAATTGATTCTTATGTCCACACTGTTGATATCTATTATGACTCTATCTCCAATATTAAGCAATCTTCTATAAACATAGAAATTTTAAAATATTTATAAAAAATTCAAAATTCAGATTTTCATACTTGGAATTTTACAGAAAAGATTGTGATAATTGGCTAAAGATTAAATGACATGAGCTAAAATCACACACACACATTTATATATATATATATATATATATATATATATATATATATATAATCTCCTCAGTGAGGAAAATATGAATACTTATTAATATATAGTTTATAACTCTGTTATATTGCATCAAGCACTATTTTATTAACATCAGCACTCAATGTGCTACATTATATATACATATATATATATATAATAATACTTATAATATTTATATATATAAATAATACACACAAACACACACACTAAAAACAAGCTGTGTTCATGTGAGCAACAGACAACTTTCCAGATGATCTTAGACAAGAAAAAATGCCAAACAAGGAAAAAATAGAGAGACCAAAAGGTAATTACTAAGTAGTAATTCAAAGTGCTCAAGGCCTAGACTATCTTGACAGAGCAAAAAAGTGCTTCACAACAACAACACTCAACAAAGGACGGCTCAAGTTGCTATTCAAGTTTCACACTCTCATCATCTTCAGATGAATATATATTTAGATAAATATATATAGATGCCTAACTAGATAACTTATATTACAACTACCTGACCATAGCTCCATTAGACCTCTTTTAAGCACACACAAAAACCAACTTAATTCCACCTGAAACATACTAGTAGAAAGTGGAAGTATACAAGCCTCATCCACATGCACAAAAAGATTTAAAATAAGGGAAGCCCTAATAATAAAAAAGAAAAAAACCAACACTCTATACCTTTAATTTTGAACATGGCCACAACATACTGTGTTCAAAAAATAAAACATTCCGATAACTTTAGACACATGCATTAGAAAACAAATCTTTAATTTAAAATAAAAAAAATAAGAATCATCCTTGATAATGGTGAAAAGAATAGCTGAAAGTGATTGAACATGCAAAAATTTCAAATGTTTAAAACTATACCTCATTTTAAAAATACTGTCTCTCGGAATTTTAAAACATTTGTTCTTATTAAATCTTTGAAGAAGCTTTTTATAAGTGAAACATGTTAGATTAAAGACACATTTTTCCTACTTGTTCCTTATTTATTCTATTCATATATATATATATATACACTGTTTTCTGTGCCCACCCTTCTGCTAATTATAGCCAGTCTCTATAGCAAACACCTACTCAGACACATTTTTTTAGAGTTTTTTACATTTGTAACCCAAGAAAAATTAAATAGAAAGCTAAACTGCTGCAACCTTTCAGTCATCTTTAACGAAACATGTATAAAAGAGGAACTTTCCAGATAAGCCTATATATATATATATATATATATATATATATATATATATATATATAAATTGTGTATTTAGAAAGTAATGCCGCTTTTATTCATTAAAGACAACTGACAAAGCATTGGGATTAACCTTTTTGTTCAATTGTTCTTGAAATCATATAAGTGTTTTCTTTTTTTAACATAAAGTGTGTAAAAACTGTCTAGATGTTTTACATATTCAAGTGCTTTCAACTATTCTATTTGCTATATATATATATATATATATATATATATATATATAAGAGGATACAAGAAGGACACCAAAAAGTTCTCAAAAGGGTTATTAACTATGGAATTTTGAGGTTTGTTTATTTGCTCTGATTTTACAAAGAGAATCTGGGTGAGAAATTTTCAGTCCTTTCTTAATATATATAATATATATATATATATTAGTCATCCACATACAAGCCTGTTTCAATGTATCACAGCTCATCAGTGTGGCTAGACACATCCACTTGCTTCTGGCCATGATCGAAACTCGACTGATTTGGTGTCAGTCGAAGTCGCTACTCCCTAAGCCATCGGTGCATGGAATCAGAGAAGGGAAATTTTAACGTGTTGTATATAAGCAGTGTATACACACGCCGGTCACCAAAAGAACTCAACTCATTTCTGAAGAGTCATGCATATAGCAGAAGTGAAAACTGTTTTTAAAATTTTCTTCTCCAGAGAGCTCAATTGTAATGAGAGCATAATATATATATATATATATATGTGTGTGTGTGTGTGTGCGTGTGTGTGTGTGTTTAATGATTTTAATGATTGCTTTAGGCTTGAAACTGACAGTCACCAAGTAGTGCTGTTTAATATGTCTGCACCATTTTATATATATATCCCTTTTTCAAAATTCAAATTAGACATTATTTATATCTGCTTGCCACACACACACACACACACACATATATATATATATATATATATATATCTGAGAGAGAGATTAGAATTAAAAAGAACATCAATGTTATGAATAAAATTTAAACTTGCTAAGCAAGTTTGTTTCCTCAGGTTATTAGTAAATGTATTTTTCACATACATAATCTTTCTCAGATTCACTTTCTTTACTCTACCTCCTCATTTTTTTTTCTCTCTTTCACATACATATATGTGTGTATGTGTGAGTGTGTGTTGATAGATCCCATTATTATCGATTTTGAATAGCTGGTTTTATCTATCCCTTCCTATGGAAAGGAAAATAGAATTTTTCCAGAAGACCACCAAGTCTCCTTCTCTTTCTTCTTTGAGTCTTCTGTAAATAAAAAAAAAAAAGAAAATGGAACTAAAAGTCAAAAGATAAATGCAAGATAAAAATCATAACTGTTCATATATTTTAATAAGCACTTGTGTCCTCAGAGGGACTTGCCGCTGACATCTTATGGAAAAGAGAGAGAGAAAAAAAGGACAGATAAGTGAAAAATAATGCAAGATAAGTAATGAATATACTCTTCCAATCCAACTTGTAGATGATGATGTGAAAAAAAATAATGATATTAAATTTTTTTCTTTTTTCTCCACTTTCAAAATGTCAGCTGCCAAGATCTCTGTTCAAAGAGAAAGAAATACATCTCCAAAACTCAGATAAGAAAAAAATCAGTTTCAATACATAAGCAAACATATCTAAGTATCATTTATATTTATCTATATGTAGGTGAATCTGTGTGTGTGTGTGTGTGTGTGTGTGTGTGATATATATATATATATATATATATATATATATATATAATGTGTGTGTGTTTAAAAGTGAAAGCACATGTAAACACATGCACGCACATTTGAGAATGCATACATATCAATATGATAAACATATAAGTATGTAAATATTGATACATATTTTCTGTTCTGTGTAAAAAAAAAAGATATGTGAAAATGTTTATATACATGTGTGGTGCATATAATGTCTGTATTGCATATACATTTTTAGATAAAAAGTATTTTTGTATATATATATATATATATATATATATATAAACACACACACATACATACATACATACATACACACATATATATATATATATATATATATATAGTAAAAATATAGTTTTAATGTATGCTATATTTATGGGTAAAGGAGCTGAATATCACGGATAAAACGTGTAAATATAAAAGTTGACACTGATGTCCACATCAATAGCCTGAAGATTACTATCAAGCATGAAACAGACCGTCACCACTCAGTAAGATCCACTTATAGATAGATAGATACATAGGCTTCTTCAGAGGCTAAAGTAGTTGCATAAACATGAATGATTAGAGTTAAAGAACAGGTAAAAGCCTGCATTTCAAATCTTGATTTCACGGATTAAATATTTCAGCCACTTGTAAAATGACTACTACACAATCTTCCTATTGAATTTGTGCCAGACTTATCTAAGATTAATAAATACCTCAGACCTAGTTTTGTCTTTCTTACTAGTGCCAGTTGTTAGTATTAAAACTCAAGGATTTTGAACAATTGTATTAAAACAATAAGGCCCTCTCCAGTTAGAAGAAGATGTAACACCATATTCTTCTTTTTCCCTGTCTATCAATCTATGTACCAATATAAAAATAACAAAGATTGTATTTCACAAAAGAAAGAATATAATATTTTTGAGGGAAGCAGAGTATTCACTTATGTTGTTTCTGAGTTTCACAGAGAGTGTGTACACTCATCAGGAAACTTGATTGTAAAATTGAATTCTTTTTCAGAAATTAAATTTTTCATAAAAGATTTGAACATGTAGACTGCCAACCCAAAATCAGTATCATGTCAGATGGAAGTCACTATTTTTTTTTAAATATTTAGTCAAAAAATATATAAAAATATACTATGTATATATATGAATAAAAGTTTTTTTTTTTAGTGCTAATATTTTTTTGAGAAAATGGCTGCCAAAGTTTTATTCCAATCTCAGAATCCATGTCACCAACTTGTGGTCATGGCTACTTTCTTGTTGACACAGTCTTCTTTTATGAATGTTCCAAAAGTATACATTCTAACATTTCTAACAAATGCTTCATAGCAAATAAAGGAAGTTTATTATGTGATATAAATGTGATTTCTATTTATTTTATAATTACAGTCATGTTACCATATTTTGGTTACTAAATTAATTCTTCAGATATAATCAATCTCCTTGTCTTTTTTTTCTTTACACAAAAATCTATTTTTTATCTGAGCTTCATTTTTTATACTTATTCTATATTTAGAAAGTCTTCAAATAAAAATTAAGAGAAGCCAAGTGCCAGATGCATTTTACCAAAATTTCACAAGAAGCTACAGACATTGCTTTATATATAGAAATATGTATACAGTGTCTCCAACATTTGGTTAAGCAGCTTATAATGAAAATATAACTGTCACCAGAATATGGAGACATGGTGTAAACTGAACTGCCATGTCGCCAACATATGGTGACATTACAGTCAACATGTTAATAAAGATTAAGCAAAATGATTCAGTTATGTTTCGTTAATTTCTTTCTATTGCAGGTTGCTTTTACATTTATATTACTAAACATATCTATTCCCCCTCTTGACAAATTTAATTATGTCTCTTAATTTTTTGCTCTACTAATGGTGATGGCTTCATTCTTGTGTATGTATAATATTCATTTCCAGATTTTCAAAATAATATACATAATTGTTATTTCTAACAATTAAGTACTTGGCAAAAAATAAAGAAGTGTTATGTGCTATAAATGTGATTTCTATTTATTTTATAATTACAGTCATGTTACCATATTTTGGTGACTAAATTAATTCTTCAAATATTACCAATATTTTTTGTCCTCTTTCTACAAAAACCTATTTTTCTCATTGAGCTTTGTTTTTTTGGTACCAACAAAATATTTAAGCCTGGTTATTTAATCTACCTTATATATATTTATAGTGCCTTCAAATGAACGTTAAGTAAAACAGGATGCCAGATGCATCTTTCCAAAATTTCAGAGGGAGTTACAGATATTGATTTATTTATAAAAACATTTGATGAAGCAACTTAAAGTGAAAACATAACCATTAACCAGTGTCTGGAGTTGCTCTGTAAACTGAAATGTCATGTCACCAATATATGGTGACATCGCAGTCAACATGCTAATTAATTTTCTTTAAAAATATGTTGATTTATGATATACATACTGAATTTGTATTGATATACATATTGAATTTGTTTTTCCTTAAATGACATAATGTTAAGATGCAAAATTATTTGAAAATTTTCATTTATCTGTAATATTTTGCATAGTCAGGAATTAGATATTAAAGTGACTTTTGAATCGAATTGTGTAACCAAGTATTTTTATTTAGGATACAAGTTAAACTTTTGTTTTGTTCCCCGAAGGCCTTTACCCCTTCAAATCTTTCCAAAACATCCTTAATTCCATGCAAATGTATATGTTGAATGCAAATCAATAATTGTTTATTGAAGAAACGTACGTTTTTTCATGTTTCCAATTTTTCGGTTTTTTTACTTCGGAACTCATTTTCCGCGCATTAATTGCAAAAGCAATTAATGCGCGGAAAATGAGTTCCGAAACCCAACAAATCGTGGAGTAATTGCTGAAAAGGGAGTAAATAGAATGAATTCAGTATTCTATGCCTCAAGTCATTCAGTGGTTTATCAGATATGAGAATGGTGGTAAGAGGTGAGATATAGTCCGATTTATTTCTGGTCGATAACATGAAAAAAGGTACGTTTCTTCTATAAACAATTATCGATTTGCATTCAGCATATACATTTGCACGGAATTAAGGATGTTTTGGAAAGATTTGAAGGGGTGAAGGCCTTCGGGGAACAAAGCAAAAATTTACCAGATAAAATATGCCTAAAGTTTTGTTTTTATTCCAACTGCCTGACCTATTAGGTTTACCAAATGCATTTGAACAGCCTTAGAAATAGGCAGATATATTTACCCAAAAATTAACAAGAAAAAAGAATAAAAATCTTTAGTGAGAAGTTTGAAGATCATAAATTAAAGTTTTATTTTACAGAAGAACCACATGCCAGCAGAGTATAGAAATGTGCTACATGCCTTCTCTCTGACCCTGAAAAGGAAAACTAGCAAATGCTAAAAATGTTTCTATTTGCTCACAAGTCTAGGTTGTCATCTTGCAAAAGTCTGTGTTTTTAACCACATGGTCAGTCAGTTAAATGCCATATGTGAAACACACTTGGGTAATCATGTCTCAAAAGAGACATGACTGACTGGGCAGAAGATTATCCCGCAGTAGGTTGCCATTGCTTTCTGCGGTAGACTGGTTGCCAGCCAAGGCTATAGAACCCAATCTGTCCTGTTATTTAACCCATAACTGGAAGGAAGAGATGGATTAATACCTTTCCAAAGAGTATTTGCATGTAAGTGAATGCAATGAATTCAACTGGAATTCGAAATTGGCACCCCGGTTTTCTCATTCCGAGCCAATATCTACTGCACCACAACACACATGGTAGGAAGGCCTTTTCTCCTCATAGCTGTTCTCTATACAGGTTGGGCTTCACTAACTGGCTGTTAAGGGTCACATGATTGGCTAAACACAGTGTATGCTAAATAAGTGTTTCTTCTGTTGAATTAAAGAGTTGTTAGTCTACCTTTTAATCTTCTCTTGTTATTTGGATTGCAGAGTATAAGCTAACACTAAATTTATTGTTTACTTCTCCAGTTATGTCTCCTAAACTACGCTTACCTTTTTTAGATCATGTGCATAACTCAATAGTCAAGTGTATATAAATTCTAACTCTTACATCAGAGATTTCGTTAAGGTCCAACTTCTTGGCTAATTTAAGAGGACATTTTCTTTTGTTGAGCTAAAGATTGTACTTTCAGGTATTTTTTAAAAGTTTTAACTTCCAGATGCAATTCAGTCTTTTAATTGTCATGTCCATTCTATTGTAGTTTTAACATCTATATCTTTTTGTGGGCATTTCAACCAAGATATTGGATATAAAAAGTCTATTTGATTTAGATTACCACATTCCAGTTCCCTCCTTCTGTCTCTTTATAAAATAAGATTAACTCTCTCTGATTTTGTTTTCTCTCTTTTACAGATTCTTTATGCTTTGGATCATGAAGTGTTAACGAACAAACAAAACTTGTCCACCAAACTGGAACAGGTTATTTGCATGATTGAGGGCCAACCAAAAATGGCCTACCTATGAAATTTTCAAAGTCATCCTAACTGACTAGCAACCTGGCTAACACTTGTAATTTTCCATATAACTCCTAACTAGCGACAAGAGACTCAGAAAAATCTTCGGAGTCAGTGGTTTGCAACAGACCCACACTAACACTTACGAAGCACTGAGAAATTCATGCAAAAAAAAAAAAACAAAAAAAAACAAAACAAAGAATGAGAAGAGAATTGTAAACACTAATTGCAGCCTGTCTACCTGTGTTTGGTGACAGATGACGAACAAAAAAACAACGATGATGAGTTTTCCAAAATGACAAATGCCAACAAACTCACAATAATATTTTTACCAGCTGATATATAAGTTAATCAGCTTATGCAAAATATTTTTTAAAAAATTTTAAAAAATAAAAACTCTGTTTTTAAAAAAAAAAACAAAGGTGGAATAAGAAGACAAAAGAAAACAAATAATAAATGGTTCTCTTTGTAAACAACAAGGTAATAGTGGTGACTAATATACTAAAAGAAATCAGTTAAAAACAAAAAGCAGTATGTTGTATTAATAATGTCAACAAAAGAAATAATTAACATTGTGATCTCTTTTTCTATGAAGACCAGGGCATTAATATCTTATAAACATAGTTACAATAAATATAGCAGTAAAATTATGAGCTAAAAAGAGAGACTGCTTTTAGCTTTTATTATTTAAGAATGAACAATACTTAATAAAAAGGAAACTCGTGCTGCTATTTTCCAGGGTAAAGAAAAGGATATGTTCAAAGTGGTCTTCAGAAAGAGTACATTGTTATCCACACTTAAATTCTGTGGAGGAATTTTTAAATGTGAAATAATACAACTTGGGAAATTCTTCAAATAATGGTCCACCTAAGTTTTGTTCTATTTTTTTTTAATTCACTAATCTGTTATTTTCTGGTTGATTAGACATTATCCTCAAATAATCTGCCATTCTTATAATTGAATACACCAGCCAGAAATATGCTTTTACAAGAATGGCTGTTGTGTGTAATTAGGATTAAAATTCTAAAAAACAAAAATAGCTATAAAAAAAAAAAGAAGGACTTAATCAAAAAGGAAGCCCACCAAATCCAGGGTGCTAGTGCCATATTAAATATAATATTGATCTCCTCTGATTTCCACCCCGAACCCATAGTCAAAAACTAAAATACAATATAATCATAAAATTGCAGGAAAAAAGGGCGAATTATCTTCTCCACCATAAAAGACTGCAGACTGTTTTAAACATTGACTTTTGACAATAATTTTCATTCTTTGTTTTTATTTTCTTTCTACATTTGGAAAATTTTAAAGGGGATAGTCTTTTCCTTATTGATTTTTTTTTTTGTCTCCATTTTTTTTCTCCCCTTTTTTCCTCTAATTTATGAGTTTCTTGCCAGATCATTACAATAACAGGAATTTTTATTTTATTTATCTTCTTTTGGTGAGAGTGGGGATAATTTCAGCAACAAGTCTCAATGGGGAGCCTCTGCATGACTTGGATTGAGATGGAGGGGTATGGAGACAGGGCGGGGTGGGGGTGTTCATTCCAGAATGTAAGAGACAAATTATTTTTACTTTATCCATTCCAATTCCCTGAGACGATTCAGTTAGAGGTGAAAAATGGAAAAATAAAAAAAAAATACACAATATTAAGAAAAGAAAGAAAGAAAATATATTGTCCATCTATCTCAACTTTCTTTAAAAAAAATTTATGATGAAAAATCAACTTGAATTTCTTTTTCCAAATTTGCTTCTATCTGCTGTTCTGTAAATACTCCCTATCCTGGGTTGGAACTAAATTTATTACCAACAACAAATCACCAGAACTGGAACTTTATATCATTGTTGCATGAATAGGGGTGGTACAGAGGAGATGTAAGGTGTTGAGGTATTACTTCCTGGTATAATTCCACAAATGGTGTTGGTGGACTATGAACAATATTTCAATAACAACAATGCCAACAACCTGGGACTGCTTTTAAGTTTTCAATATGGAAAAAGAGGATGAAAAAAATTTTGCCAATGAACCAAATTAGACTGAGCAGTTTAAGGAAAAAAAAGAACATGGAAAGAATAAAAACACAAAAAGAAAATATAATAAAGGGAAATAACCTAACTTTGATCATGCAGACATCAAATTCAACCCCAAATATTAAAAAAATGGAAGTAAACAATAAAAAAAAATGAAAGAAAAAATCTGAATGAACAGAAGTTATTGATTTTATATTATCACAAAGATTGAAAAAAAAGACAAGTGACACTTTGAAAAAGAACTGTACTTGACTTCTGAAAAAGAAAAAGAAAGAACTGTAAAAGAAAAAACTGAAAGAATTTGTTCTGAAAAGTAATTTGTCTATTAGATATTAATCAGCTAAGCTCTAAAAAGATTCTTGCTTTGTTTATGAAAATGTCGAAAGACTTATAGCCATTGAAGAAATCTCAAAAGGATGAATTTTTGATTTCTTAAATGGCTATGAACATTTCACAAAGTCAATAACAATATGAATGTTAAAAAAAAATTGTTCCATTTTTCTTATTGCTCACACACCAAAAAATATAACAATTGAAAACAAAACCCTGTATATGAAAAATATATCAAAATACTTGCCTATAGTTTTTAGATGTGAAACAAAAAAAAATCTCTAAAAAAAAAATCAAAAGTCAATCAAAAATGACAAAAAAAATGTGGTATCTTGTTTTCAACCATGAATAATTTTGTTTATTCTAATTATTTCTGTCAAGACAAAAAAAAATGATGGGAAATTATTTTTGAACAAAGAAAGTGAAAAAATCATTCAAATAAATAAATAAAAACCCCTTTAAAAAAATTTCTTTTTTTCTGCTTACCTATATAACTGAAAAAAAAAATTAGGATTTTTTTTTTACTTTTATTAACTTTGTCCCAGAGTAGATGTTACACTTGCATACATATTTCATACAGTAAATATAACAACTATTATGGGACAGAGGTAGAATCATTTTTGTTTTGTAAGGAGAAATGAAACAAAAAAAGTCAATTCTCTTTATAAAAGCTGAAATTCACAAGAGCGAAAGATTTGTTATTTTTCTTTTTTAAATTTTTTTTATTATTTGGTTTATATTTTTAAAAAAGCAGTCTAAGAAATTGAGAAATATAAATGTTAAGAAAGCCTAAACAATTTCACGATGTCTACAAAAAGCAACAACAGCAAAAAGAACAAAAAATCTATAGTAACATTTTTAGCCATTTTTATTATTCAAATGTTTTGATAATATAATTTCTTTAACTGACTTATCCGTCTCATCCATCCATCTAAGATTTTAAAAAAAATTTAAAAACTCTGTGAGCTTAAGGAACTGGGAACACAATAATGTTGTACATACTTCTTGGTAGGTTGTAAGAGTTAGACTTGTTAATGTGGAAATGAAAGAAAAGAAAAAAATTGAAAAAAAATAGAGTTCACAACAATGAAAAAAAAAACCTACAAATGAAATTAATAAAATGATTTTAATATCTGAAGAACAAATCTGACAACCAAAAGAAGAAAGAAAGAATTATATATATAATGAATAAATAAATGATAAATAAATTTTTAAAAATAACCACTGAAATGTGTTGTAACAAAATTATTATGCTTCCCGATGGACCTTTCACTGATATTCATACAATCAAGATGTAAGTTTAAAAAAAAAAAGAAAAGAATGTTTGGTATCCAGTAAGGCTATCATGGAAGATGGTCTTAGAAAAGAAAGAAGAAATTCACCAAAGTTTCAGAGTTTTGTATAAAAAACAAAAAATTATAGAAAATGCCAGAAAATAATTGTCCTTCATGTTTTTCCATCTGAAACTTGTTATAAATTTCTGGCATTATTCTAAACTAAATACGATTTTATGTCTCTGAATTCACAGTGAATAACATGACTTTTCTGCCAAAGTTTTGTGGAAGAGAATGAAAAGAATTGAAAAAATATATAGCCTTGCCAATATTGGTTCTGCACAAATTGCATAGTAAATGCTAATAATTGCATGTGAATGCTAATAAACAAAAGAAAAATGTTCTAAGCAGTCAATCTTGCCAGTTATAGTAACCAAATATGAATATATATATATATATATATATATATATATATATATATATATATATATATAAAATATAATAAAAAATGTGGTATTTTACTTTATTTCATTTCATTTCATTTTAATCTAATATTCACTCAAATGTTTGTGTTTTGTGGGTAATGACTTCTCCATTTCTCCTCATGGGAGGAGGGATGATATTAGTCGTGCATTACTTGTATATATACTGGTTGGATAATCAAAATGACTTCACATTAAGCACATATTGTTTGTTTTGTGTGCTCATTCACCAAGAAACCTTTAATTACACATATGCTAAAAAACATAACATGACACACCACACACACACACATTTATATATATATAGGTAGCTGAACGCTTTGCCAATGAACAGTTTACCAACAAACAATTCATAGACAGGTCAATTGGTTGACACTAAGTTTTTTCAAGTTCAAGTTCTCGTCCAGTTTTTTTTTTTTTTTAGAAACTGTCCAGGTGTTGATGGATACATGTATTCCAAAGGCGTTCTACTAATTACATCATTGATTGTTGTCAGTCTTGCATTGCCCAGTTTTTGTTGTTTGCACTTCCAGTGACTTTTAGATTCTCTAGTTTTGTTAGCAATATAGGCGTATCCCTCAAATAAAATCTTTCTGCCTCCTTATTCCATCTTGACAAACTCCATGATGATGATGACTGAAGAATGTTCTAAAAAGACAAACTGCATGAGAGCTTGAACTTTAAAAGACTTAAAACATTGACCAATTTTTCTGTCAGTGAATTGTCTTAAAGCAAACTGTTTGCACATGATTAATATATATATATATATATATATATATATATATATATATATATATATATATTGTGTGTATTTTGGCAGCATTTTTTCATTAATGCAGGTTTCATTGAATAATATAGACAAGTTTTGTCTATTAATTTTGTGTAGGATCTGTTCATACCATCTGATATACAATGACATCACCATCAAGTATATCAGACGGTATGAATGGATCCTACACAAAATTAATAGACAAAACTTGTCTATATTATTCAATGAAACCTGCATTAATATATATATAGATATATATTGTAAGCATTATATCACTGCAGAAAAATTTTCATGTTTCGGAACAGAACTGTTCTTCTTCAGGTGATATTCATTTTTACTGTTCTGGTCCTCTCTCTTCTTTCACTTCCTTATAATATATATATATATATATATATATATGGGATTAATGTGGAGAAGTCTTTCACTTAACTAAGCAGTGTAGTTTCAATCATGCTGACATTGAAGTTTCATGGAGGTATTATTGTGATGTTTTCACTCATCAAGGATTTTGATTTTTTGGTGTTTTTTTTTTAAAAATACCCTAAAGACTGATAACATCACTATAATGCCATCATGAAATTTAGAAGTTGGCATGGCCAAAACAACACTGCCCATTAAATGAAAAACCTCACCACCTATTAATGCTCTATCTTAATACCAAGCACTTCATGACAAAAAACCTGCTTGCCTAAAATACCCTTCTACCAGTAAGCTACTGAAAAACAATGATTTTGGCATTAAGCATCATTACAATTTAACACTATATATATATATATATTTTTATATATTTATACAAATTAATATACCAGACTAATAGGGGGTAAACAAATGATAAAATGGCTAAATTCATCACTGACCTGTTTTTGTTTTTCTTAGAAAGTGTTTCCGACTAATTCTGGGTCTCTCAGCTGTGTTTGTCTTGTATACAAGGGCAAAGGTTGTAGAATAAATGAAGAATTCTAACCAACATTTGTTGCATTTATATATATATATATACTCTAGAAAAAATTCTAGATATTCTCCAATTTCATGGTTAATACATATTTCACAGTCAAACCTGCTGCTCATCAGATCCAGGTTTGGCTGCGAAATATGTATTACCCATGAAATTGTAGAATATCTAAAAAAAATTTTTAGATTATATTACCCTGTTAAATTAAATAAATCTAACATTGAGTTCTTTTGAGTTTGTCTCTATCGAAATTTATCTGACTTAAATACCAAATTCTCCATTATATATATATAAAATTCTTTTTTATATCAAGAAGGATTTTAAGAGGAAGAAAGTAATACAATTGAAAAAAATTTTCATGTGTTGTATTTTTTTCTCCTTTCATTCATACACACGTGTAGTCATATCAATGCAAATATAAACTTACTCTGATATACCTTGATCCATAATTTAGAAGTTAAATTGAGATCGATGTCTGACTATGTGAGACTTATCATAGCATAACCACATGTCTCTTCATCTCATTTTAACTTTAAAAAATTATAGATCTGTGAAACAAGTAAAATTAATCTAAATAAATATTCTAAAAAACTCCAGTTGCATTTTAAACTTCTTATTCCTATATTTTTACCCATGTGGTATATATTAAAAAATTACTTAAATATATATATATATATATATATATATATATATATAAGGTAAAGTATAGTTTTATAACCAAACCACAATTATTTTTTTTATATGTAAAACTTTTATGAGATTTAGAAATACTTATAGACTAAAAGTAATCCATATTTTTATATAAACATATATATACTCATCCACAGACAGATCTGTTTCACTGTATCACTGGTAGACATCCGACTGCTTCTAGCCAGGATTGAAACCCGACTGAATTGAGATCAGTCAGCAACTCTACCTCTGAGCTATGGGTGCTTGGTAGAGGAAAGCGGACTATAGCATGTTATATACAATGTAAACAAATGCCAGTAGCCGAGAGTGTTCAAATTCATTATTGAATGAACGATGCATAGATATGTGAGCAGCTACTGTTTTTTCAAAGTCTACCATATATATATATATATATATATATATATATATATATGATTGACTCCAGTAAAAACATTATTAGCCTGAAGAAGATCCTTCTATGAACAAAATGCATCATTAAGAAGTTTTTCTCTTTTGTCATTAGCTTACTTAACTACCTACCTACCTATATATAGTTTCATTAAAGTTTATTTAGAGATAACTGAAAAGATCCTAAAATTAAGTCTTTTATTCATTTTTTCTATAAATGTTTTTCATTTCTGGACTTAAAGTTTGTAAAAACTGTCCAAATGTTCTGTTTATCCAAGTGCTTTTGGCTATTTTATAAACCATTTTCAACCATTTTTTTTCATTTTTTTTTTAACTGAATATGTATATTCTTATATGTGCCTCTATAGAAATTTTGATATTTTTTATTTTCTAAACATGGTCAGCATGTTGCAACCATGTTCATAGTCTCATATAATAGCTTCAACAACATTTAAAAAAGGGTAAAAATATTGAAAGCATTATGAATAACAAAGAAAACCCAACACTCAATAATATGTTTATAACATAGCCACATGCTGACCATGTTTTGAAAATAAAAAAATCTTTCCTATCACTATAGATATGTATACGTAAAAATCTACATTAAAAATTAAAAAAACATCCTTGGTTAATAGAATAGCCAAAAGTACTTAGATTTGTAACATTTGGCCAGTTTTTATATACTTTATATAAAGAAAAAATGACATTTATACAAACACAAGAAAAATTGAATAAAAAGCTTAATCAGAGTACCTTGTCTCGTGTGTGTGTGTGTATATATATATATATACACACACACACTAGTGAGCTCATGCTGTCATAAAATGATGACAAAATATTTATATCAGTATGATACCAACATATATATTCATCTACCTACTATTGACTATCTTACATTAAGACATAAGAAAAAACAAAATAATCTAAACACCTGAGTGTGATAAGAGGGAAATATGTATTTATTATAATAGGGTATATATATATATATATATATATATATATATATATATATATATATATATTCTTCACTACCTAAAAATATAATTATTGAAAAAAATAAAATAATAAGGCACTGTTAAAAAGCAAACACGGGGTAAGAGCTTTCATAACTGGTAGTAAAGTTTAATAACTTGTAGAGAACGAACTGAGCTGATACTGCTTCACTGTTGTCTGTCTGTCTGTCCCTCTCACTCTCTCCATGAGCATGACAACAGGGAAATATATTATGGACTCTCCCGTCGATTTCGACGTATGAGTGTCTAACCTCAGTTAGACTACCACACAAAGAATTGTTTAGAGTGGTGAAGGCTTGTGTAGCACCATCCACACTTTTTGGAACTGCTGATAACAAACAATCGGTGCAGAAGTTTGCCGCAGATTGCATGAACAGCAGACCTCAGGTATTTAACCCATAACTGGAGGGAAGGGATGAATTAATACCTTTCCCAAGGGTACCAGTGCGTAAGTGAATGCAGAGTGTTTGACTAGAAATCAAGCTCGGCTCACCGATTCCTCTTTCCGAGCTGATATCCACGGCACCACAACACACATCCATCAATAATCGCTTACAGCACCTGCTATTCCCAAACGGTCACCCATCTAGTACTGACCAGGCTCAACGTTGCTTAACTTCGGTGATTGAGCGAGAACCGGTGTATTCAATGTGATATGACCATAACTGTATATATATGTGTGTGTGTGTGTATGTGTGTAATGAAAATAAAATGGAAGACTTTACAAATCCATTAGTGATAATTTATTTTGAGAATATTTTAAAGAGATGATGATCTTTTATAAATTTTTTTATAAAAATCCTATTTCCTTAAAAAAAATATTCATCTTTTCAGACGAAAATGATAGGAAAAGAAGTAAAACATACAATTCTAATTTTTAAACGCGGATGTCAAATTTAAAATTTTGCATTTCCATCCCAGATGTTAAGATGATCTTGGACTGAATTTTCAATTACACATTTTCAAATACAGAACAGTAAATTTAACTATAAGAATTGCTAGCTTTTTATATTACTTTCAACAACAATTATAATATTATCTTCATCTTATTAATATAATCTTTTCAGTTACATAACAATACTATGACTATCAAATATGATAATTATGTGAATGATGATAAAAAAATATCACCAACATAAAAATAAAAAAACGATGGAAATGCAACAATTTTAAATTTAACATCCACATTTAAAAATTAACATTGTATGTTTTACTTCTTTTCCTCTCATTAAAAAGCTTGCTTTCTTTCTTTCTCCCCACTTTTCTTTATCTAAATAAATTTAACCAATTCACTGTCATAAAAAATTTCAGTCTGACAAGATTAATATTTTTTAAAAGAAATACGACTTTTAAAAAAATTTTTATAAAAAATCATCAACTCTTTAAAATATTCTCAAAATAAATTATCACCAATGGACTTGTAAATTCTTTTTTTTCTAATTTTCATTATAATACTCTGTTAAATTCTAACATTGTGTTTTTATCAGATTACGATCCCCTGCGGAATTTACCTTACAATTTACCAAGGATACTACTCAATTATATATATATATATATAGATATGTGGTTGTTGCGATAAATTGAAAATTGTGTTATATAGGCTTGATTGAAACCTTGTTTAGACTGGAGGTCATTCATGGTCAAGTGGTCTAAGACGTTGCCAGATCCAATGGTAGCTTCCCCTATGTAGATAGGGGTCACAGGTTCAAATCCTGCCGAATGACACACATTTTTGTAATAAAAATTTATCGTAAATAATCAGGCCAGTAGATATAAATATATAATACTGTTTAATTAAAAAACAGAATATCTACTTAAATACAAGTATTGATAAAAAATAATGTTCAAACAATTCATTTCAAATTGTCGGTTGTTTATAACCAAGTTTTGTTAAAATTTGTTAATTTGTTAAAAATATGTTTGTTTGTTTTTGAGGCCTAACGACCTAGTAAGGTTATTTTTATTTTTACCTAGTAAGGTTATTTTTATTTTTACAACATTTTTCTTTTTTCACGATTCATTGGGATTTGTTTTTAAGAGCAGGGTCCCCAAGTCCTACCCTTGTTATTTAACCCATAACTGGAGGGAATGGATGGATTAATACCTTTCCCAAGGGTACCAGTGCTTAAGTGAATGCAGGGTATTCAACTGGAATTCAAACTTGGCTCACCGATTTCTCTTTCCAAGCCGATATCCACTGCACCACAATGCACATCCGTCACTATACGCTTACAGCACCTGGTATTCCCAAGCGGTCACCCATCTAAGTACTGACCAGGCTCAACATTGCTTAACTTCAGTGATCGAGCGAGAACCAGTGTATTCAACGTGATAGGCCGTAAGCCTAATTTCCGTATATATATATATATATATATATATATATATATATATATATATATATATATATATATATATATATACACACACACACACACACAATTGTTTTTCCTCTTTTGGCTTCAAGGCTTATTTAAATCACAAGAACTTCCCCCCCAAAAAGCACTAAAACTACATCATGAGGAAATGTAGACAAATACATTTTTAAACTGGCAATTTTGTGTTTATTATTTTTGCTTTAACCAGAATTTCAAGTTACTTTTAATCCCTTCATAAGCACAAGTCTGGGCAGATAAAAGCAAATCATGTTACTCTCTGGTAAACAGCTACAGCTGCATGATTCTGAACAAGCTAGTCCCACAGGCCAATCTCTTAGTGCCTTTAGTTTCATCCTTACTTGGTACACCACACTTGTTGCTTTGTATCATACTATATTTCACAACATTGCTTGACTAGAGAAGACAGTAACTCTGTGATCAAAAAGACATGTTACACCCTTGTGCAAATTAATTGAAACAACTGCTTTAGTTTCCTTTCTTTTACCATATTGTCACTTTAGAGCCACTGGATGTACAGGGTGTAATCAATTTCTATTTTTCCTCAGATTAGGTCATTTGCAGTGGTGTGCAATAACATGAATCTATATACACCCTTGTGCAAATTAATTGAAACAAATGCTTTAGTTTCCTTTCTTTTACCATATTGTCACTTTAGAGCCACTGGGTGTACAGGGTGTAATCAATTTCTATTTTTCCTCAGATTAGGTCATTTGCAGTGGTGTGCAATAACATGAATCTATATACACCCTTGTGCAAATTAACTGAAACAACTACTTTAGTTTCCTTTCTTTCACCATATGGTCAGTTTTAGACCCACTGAAGTTGAAAGGGTTGTAATCAATTTCTATTTTTTTCTCTCAAATTAGGTTATTTGCAATGGTCTGCAGTAATATGAATCTATTTTTGGGGTGTATGGTAAAATTTGTTTGGCCTTGAAAAATATTGCGACATCCGTGATTGCATCAGATTTTTATCACACCCAGACACTATTGTTGTAACTGTCAATTATTTACCCAATGGCCATTTTCTACAATGGACATTATTCCAAGAAAGCATTTGAAAATTGTAACATTGCACAAACATTTACAGAGAGATCATGGATAAGGTTGGTGTCAGCCTTTCAACTGTCAGTTGAGTCATCAAAGAAACAAACTGGGTCAATCAGTCCAAAATGTAAAAGAAAATACAATTGGAAGAGAAAAACAGTGCCAAGAGACAACGTATACATGAAAAGTATCCTAGGAAAACATTATTTGATTTGTTTCAAATAATTTGCACAAAGGTGTACACATGATAATATAAAAGCAAAGCACATAATCTTTTCATATGACTCAAGTAGTTAAAAGGATGGGCTTTGATCCTGAAAACATTAGTTCAAATATAAATAAAAATTATTTATCCTAGAAATTCAGGTTGAAAATATATGAAACAAACAGTCATTCAGTGGGTCATTCAGTCAGACTCAAAAACAGTGGAAGTTAAAACATTCCTGCCTTTCTGTGTGGTCAAACAAAATGGGTTTCTTGTTGGTCTGAAGAAGAAACTTCAAATCTCATTCGAAACCTCAAAGTTTCTCTCTATTCTACATCCAAAAAAAGTGAGAACTCTCAAATATAACAGAAGTCGAAGTTGCATTTTGATATCTCTACTGCTCAAATTTCACCAATTGTTTCACTCCTATCAATACATTACAGTTTGTTTTTAAGCCATGGTGGGCACAAATCACAGAGCATGAGCAAATCAGATATTTCTGCTTAAAATTTCTGGATATACCACTGATGATGAGTAATATAAATATCAATAACAGCATCTCTCTTAGTAACCATTGTCTTAAAATAATCAGATTGCATTTTAGTGGCAGTCAGTAAAAAAATATGAGAAAAGTTTATTTAAAATACCACAACAGAAGTAGACTAATTTTCTTTAAACTGAAATCTTTAAAGGTCTTCTTTTTCTTTATGTGTCATGTCCCTTCAGGATGTAGGCAATCCACTTCTGCTTGCTCCTATCCTTTTGTCATTTTTAACATTTCTTCTCTTGATAACTCTCCCAAACCATGTTTTGCCATCCACTTGATCAAGCCCATCAAGTATGTCTCACACTGTTTTTCCCCATATCTGTCTTGTGAGTCTGAGATTCTCCAAGTCCTCCTTTCTTGTTACATATTCCATAAACCTCAGTTGTCTCTTCCTGATGCTAAGTATAAGTTTCCTTTTCATTCACATCCTCTCCAGAACCTTGTCATTGCTCACATGGTATCCTCAGTATCTTTCTGTAGAACCACATTTCTGTTGCTTAGAGTATCTCTTTCATCCTCAAGGAGATTGTCTAGCATTTGCTGCCATAAAGGAGAACAGATATCGTATAGCATTCAAAATACTGCAACAGAAGTAACCTGAAATCTTTAAAGATCTGCCTTTTAGAAAAATATGGAGAGCTCATCACTATAGAACTTAGACTTTTTGAATTTAAGTGCAGTACTAGATTGCCGTCAAGATCTCATCAATTTACATTTAGAATGGCTAGATGACACAGAGATCCGAAGGCAACTTAGCATGACGAAGGAAGCAGTCCAGAAGTTGAGTAAAGTATTAAGAAACAGAACAATTTTGCTAGAAACAAAGAAGAGAGTACTGGATTGCTATGTGTTGTCAGTTCTTCAATATGACAGTGAATGCTGGACAATATCATCAAAGATGAAGGAAAAACTTGAAGAAACTGAAATGTGGTTCTACAAAAGGATGCTGTGAATATCATGGATCGAGCATGTGAGTAATGATGAGGTTTTGGAAATGAAAAGGAAATTACTAGTGAGCATCAGGAAGAGATAGCTGAAGTTCCTGGGACATGCAATGAGGAAGGAGGGCTTGGAGAACCTGATAATAACAGGCCAGACAGAGGGAAAAAGAGACAGGGGAAAGCAGCGGATAACATATTTGAAGGACATAATCAGGTGGATGATGGAACAAGGGTTGCATGGTGCAACAGGCGAAGGTGTGCTAAGAGCCACCAGGGATAGGGAGATGTGGAAAGTCATGATTGCCTACGTCCTGAAAGGACAGGCCACATAGAAGAAGAAGAAGATGTAACTGTAATTTCCATGCTAACAGTTTAATTCCCCATCCTCTCTCCTATCCTAGATGAATAAAATGCCAATTCTCTGGCTGAGGGACACTTTTCGTATTTCGAGTGTTCTTTCGTAAATGTTGTTATGTGGTTGATCAAATGATTGATTCTTAACTCATCCAAGTCCCGCATTAATTTCATCCAGTTAACTGACATTTCTGCCATAATTAATGTTTGTGAAGTGATTACTAACACCAGTTTGATTAGTTTCTTGTATATATAGTATTATATAGATTGTAAAAAGAGAAATGAAATTGTCTCTAGACACTGGCTATGAGGCATCAACTGCCCTCAGATTCAATTGATGGATTCATCAAGCTTTAGTAAAACTAAGGAGTGTTCATTTTCTTTAGTATCAGAATAATATCAAACTGAATTGATACAAGATGCCTTCATAAAAGAGCTTCGGTCCACGGATATCCTACAAAGAATACTCTAAAATAGCACCATAACCTTACAGCAGGCCTATGACCAGGCTATAGTACTAGTATTTAATACTAGTATTTAAATACTAATAGTATTTAACATGCAGTAATATCAGTAGCTTTTTTTGCACTTCTCAATTGTAGAATTCCTTTCTGGTTTCATGCTTTCCAATTTACTTTTCTCTTTCTGCTCATTATTAATATTTCTGTTCTTCATTCTTCCATACTCTGTAACCTCTTGTGTTTTAGTGGCTTTACTGCCTTGCTTGGGGTGATATGGATTTTAAAAAAAGTCTTAATAGATTTGACTTGTGGCATTAGAAGCTGCAGGATGTTAAAATTTAGAAAAGAGAAAAAAAAAACATTTTTCTTTTTTTAGTGTGAAAAATAGATTTAATGTATATATATTTATTATTAAGTAAATCATCGAGCTTTATATTCGACCTCAAGAGAATGCAGAAAGCACTGGACAGCCGTTTCGTCCTATATTTGGGACTCTTCAGCAGTGCGCATCCACTACCAAGAATCGAACCCAGACAGTTTTGGTTATTGAGCTGATGTTGAATCAACTGTACCACGGGCCCTGGTGACGAAGAGGTAACGAACTAAGCTTGATGAAGTGTGCCACTCCTCACGAATTCTGTGGTGGAACTAATCCAAGCTCCTTTGCCCATAAGATAGTGCCTCCCCAAGCCACGACTTCTCCAACCAAGCTGCTAAATCCATAGCGTGTTTTGTGGTTGAAGCACTGAGATATAATTCAAGAAGTAGTAGGAGGATTTGAACAATTAATAATTAATAATTGTTCAAATCTTCCTATTACTTCTTGAAATATATATATATATATATAGAGAGAGAGAGAGAGGAACAATAGGGCTATGTTATGTTTGCTGATGAATCCACATTGTAGTCGATTTTTGCTTCAGTATTATGAGAAGAAATATGCAATACAAAGTATGAAACACACTGGCATATAATAATCATAATGTTTTGAAGCAGCAGATAATGTTCTAAACATATACTGTTAAATATAAGAGACAATGAATGTTTATTATGTTTAATCATGAGCCGTTCTAAACATCGTATTTTGGCTTTAATTTCAGGTGAAAATAAAGATAAAAATTGTCCAACATTTAGATATTTTTTTATTATGCTGGTTCTAAGCAAAAATGTTGGACAATTTTTGTTTTTATTCACCTGAAATTAAAACCAAAATACAATGTTTAGAACAGCTCATGATTAAACATAATAGACATTCATTGTCTGTTATATTTAATATTATATATATATATATATATATATATATATATATATATATATTTTTATTAAAAAATTTTAATCCAAACAGAAAAGTAGGAAGGTAAATCCCCAAAATTCTGATCCTAATTAATATTAAATTTTAATATTAAAAAATGATACAGGAGGAGAGCTCAATGTAATTAAAATTACAGAGCTAATATAAATTAAAATAAATTTTCAATAATAAAAATTGTTGAGTTGTTCATTCAACAATTTTGATTATTGAAAATTTATTTTAATTTATATATATATATATATATATATATATATATATAATGATGCCAAATCCATCAATGAAGTGGATAATCTGAAAAGATAAAAGCAGTGTATCATAAGTAATGCAGATATGCGTTGTGGTGCAGTGGATATTGGCTTGGAACAAGAGATTGAAGAGCTGAGTTTGAATTACAGTTGAATTCATTACATTCACTTATGCACAAATACTCTTAGGAAAGGTATTAATCTGTCTCTTCTTCCTCCAGCTGTGGATTAAATAGCAGGACAGATTGAGTTCTACAGCCTTAATTGGCAACCAGTCTAATGCAGAAAATAATGGCAATCTACTATAGGAAAATAAAATATTATAGAAATTTGTACATTAAAATCATTTTTTTCTATGTGCTGTGTTTCTTCAGGACATGGGTGATCATGGCTCTCTACAATTTTTTTCTCCTTTGTAGTTATTAAAATGCTTATCATTTTGTTATCTCTCTTCATATCTTCTGTTCTGTCAACCATTTACACCTCACTCATTAAGTAGGTTATATGCTACTTTCCTCTGACTGTCTTCTGTATGTCCTGTGAGGATTAAATTTTCTATGCCTCCTTTCTTCATTATATGCTCTAGAAATTTCACCTCTCTTTTTCTGATGTGACATATCCGTTTTGCTTCCATTTTCTCTAAAATTATTTTTTGTGTTCGCGCATTAATTCCATGTTGCCAACTCATAAACAAATAATCCAATCATGACTTATGGTCATTCAGTTAAGTGCCATAGGCGATACATGCTTAGGCGATCATGTCACAAAAGAGACATGACTGGGCAGAAGATTTTCTCGCAGTAGATTGACATTATTTTCTGCATTAGACTGGTTGCCAGCCAAGGCTGTAGGACGCAATCTGTTATGTAATATGTCCTCCTGTATAGTAGTTTTTTTTGTTTTTTTTTAACCATTTCACCCCAAGCAAGTGGGGTTACATAGGAGAAAGTGATGAGAAAGAGTGGTTAGTTATAGGAAATGTTGGGAGAAGGGTGATAGACGGATGAGGATAACGAGGATGGGGGTGGGGTAGATGGAAAAGAGTTTGAGAGAATGGATGTGAGTTAGTGTGATAAGAGATAACTATTGACCTTACATTTAAATTCCTGGAGATTGTAGCTGTCGGGGAAGCAAGTATATGGAAGGGAATTCCACAGGTGAGAAGTGTGAGAAGAGAAGTTGTTAGAGTAGAAATTGCAGTTACATTTCATCGGTTTCACTGTAAAAGGGCAGGACCTAGTTGCTAATCTAGTATCTCATGCAAATTCATACCTAGGGGGCATAGACAATCTCCTCAAAGACGAAGAAGAGATGAAGCAATAGAAGTGTGGTTCTGCAGAAGGGATGCTGAACTGAACATGCGAACAACAACAAAGTTTTAGAGAAAAAGGTAACAGAAATAATCCTTATACTTAAGATTGGAAAAAGAGAGTTATGTGGAAAGTGGGCTTGGAAAATTTGATAGTTGCAGGATATATTTAAGGTTAGAGGAACAGAGGAAAATGTGTAACCTCCCAAGTGAGTCTGAGTAAATAGATGGCAGAACGGGGTTTAGAAGAGATAACAAAATTATTAAGAGCTACAATGGACAGGAAATTGTACAGCATCATGATCAACAATGTCCTGAAAGGAAATAGCACACAGAAGAAATTAAGTTACAAATGAGATTTGTAGCAAACACTGTTAATACTATAATTGATGTGATTGCTTGTTGACACATTCAACATATTCTTTATATAAATAAACAATTCCTTGCTTACAAAAGAAGAAAAAATGAAAATCATTTTATATGTATAAAAGAAATATTTTAAAAAAAGAAAAATATTTATGTGCATCTTTTTTTTTAATGATTATTTCACCCGCTAGCAAGGCAGGACTGCCACTGGTGTGCAGAGGCTTAGGGTTAGAAAAAAAACCAAGGTACAGGGGATGTCAAAGAAAGGATACCTGAAAGATAGGAATCAAGGAGATAGAAGATGGTAATTTGTGTTGCATTTAAACTTTTGGAGATTGTAACTGTCAGGGAAGCAAGTATAGAAAAGGCAAAAACAAAAAAAAACAAGGTACAGGGGATGTCAAAGAAAGGATAGGAGAAAGATGGGAATTAAGAAGTTAGAAGATGGCAATTGATGTTGCATTTAAACTTTTGAAGTTTGTAGCTATCAGGGAAGTAAACAAATGAAAGGTACTTCCATAAACTGGAAGTGTGAGCAAAGAAACTGTGAGAGTAGAGTTTAACTATTTTGACAGTAAAATGGTGGGACTTTGATGCCTTGAAAGAAAGAGCTCATCAGAGCAGTTGCCTGAAAATACTTCTAGAAAAGACAGAGGGAAGCCATATCATGTCAGTGAGAAAGTGACTGAAGGTGGGCTGCCAAGTGAGGATTGATTATATTGCAGATCCTCCTTTGAATTTTGTCATGAACCCCAAGATAAATTAACCAGATATGGCAACAGTATTCAATGCATAGACGAATGCTTAGCTGTAATGTATGTTTGTGATTGCACCCCATGGTTAAGTTAAATTAAAATGTTGGTTTTCCATGGGAATAAGTCTCCCCAGGAGAGAAGGCTAGATGTGTCTTCTACCTAACACATCCTGAAACAAAAAAGAAAGAGTTTGTTTTCTTTGTTTTTATTGTGCTAAATAGAATTCAACATAACTGTATTAAGCAAAATATATTGGAAGACAGGGTAGGGTAATTCTACAAAATGAAGTCAATTCATAATTTAATAAAGTTGGACTTTTAAATGTAACCCAAAATCCTTACATATAGTTCAATTTGTTTTAGTAGATTTGCTTGGGATGAAATACAAAAACCCCACTGGTAATTCAATTTATTAGTTGTTTATTTATTGCTGACATAATTAAAATGTTCTTTGTTTATAACACTGGAGAGTTCTCACTTCCTGTAGCTCAGGGCTTATAACTCATCATTTTACTGTGGTTCACAAGACAGTTATTTTTTTATCAGTGTATATGAGTCAGTAGATGGTAAGTATTTGACAATGATTTGTTTCAAAGTATTCAATTTAATAAATTGTTAAATTAATATTATTAATATTTGTGTTAATAAAATAAGCAGATCCCGTCTTCCCTTTGGTTTATAACCATCTATCACCAATAAAATAAACATTTTTCAGCACTAAAGCTGAATGCATCAAATAAAGTTTTTTCATCTTAGAGTTGTTACTATATAATGACTATATCCAAGATATAAACATATTTAATTAACACAGATACAAGAAAACATTATCTTATTATCTTATATGTCAATAAGGATTCCATGATATTCTACAACCTTCACCAGTTCTTCACCATTTATTCTTTTAACTTTTAAAAGTTAAAACTTTAATGTTTTTTAACATTACTTGTGACAGTTTTCATTATTACCCAAATATCTTTGCTTTCTATTTCATTCTCACATTCATCTCTTCTAATGATAGTCCAGACAGATTATATTAGACCACTAACTGGGCAGGCTGCAATCCATCTCATTATCTTGGAAACTACTTTTGGCAAGGTGGGCAACTGCATATATTATCAGTATACGCACCCAATAGCTAGAGTGCTCTAATTCATTTTACTGAATGAGCAATGCGTACACAAGATATATATATATATATATATATATATATATATATATATATATATATATAGCAAACCATCATCAGCTTCCGTCTTTATTGTACAGAAGATTTTACTTTACAATAAAGACGGAAGCTGATGATGGTTTGCCTGAAATAGGTCATACTTCCGATTTACCATGAAATAGCATGTCTTCCTAAATTTGTTCTTATATATATATATATATATATATATAGATATCTATCCTTACTGAAATTATTTTCATAACTTGGCATGTATCATGTTTTATTATAGCCATAAATTAAGTGAAACTTAAATTTTTATTTATAACTACTGTAGTAACAAAATAAGCTCATCCCATCACAATAAACGTATTTCAGCACTAAAGCTTCATGAACCAAATAAAGCTTTCTCAGCTTCTATTTAGAGCTGTTGTTATAATAACCTTAAAATTGATTAATGAACCATTTGGGTTTGAAGGATGAACTTGTGTAATAATTGAATATTCATTAGTGGAACTTGTTTTTTCAGATAAGCAATTAAAACACATGACTGATTCAGAGTTGCTTATGCACCTAAGTTACTTTGGTTTGGATTCTTATTGACTTTTGGAACATTTTTCTTTTTAATCATATCACCCTGAGCAAGGCGGTAACACCACTGATGCACAGGGGGCTACGTAAAAGTGAAAAGATTAGAAAAGAGAAAGCCAGAAACCACATCCTAAACAGGGAACACGAAATGAGCCTCATGGATGGAGTGTGAACCAGGCGATAGTTTAGTCTATCTACTCCAATTGAAAAAAAAAAAGAAAAGAGTGAAAAGATTGGAAAAGAGAAAGCCGGAAACCACATCCTAAACAGGAAACAAGGGATGAGCCTCTTCACCTGTTTATTACAGGTGGAAATACAAAACACTATATATATTCAGTTTAAAATGTCAAGAATTAATCAGTGGCTGATTGGCTGTATTATGCGCGTAGCTAAAACATTGATACTTAGTTTATTCTTGCACTAGATTATTATATGCATACCTATGAACATTAATGGGTATGTCTCAATTCTCATAATTACATTGAACACTATTGTGAGTGGGGAATATTGCTGTCTAGCAGTTCACTACCAGCAGTCGTTATCTACTTCATGCAGCTGGTGAGTAATGTATTTTGTTGATGTTATAAAGATTACTGTTTCATTTCCCAACCTCTGTTTTGGTTATTTCTCATGCAGTAACCTTTTTTGGTTACAACAGGTAAAATGATATTTTTATATACTAAAGTTCACTAATACAAGGTTTGATAGCCACTTAAGATAGAGAGTTATGGTTAAAATGGTAATAATGAATGAGGTGCGTGATATGAATAAATGAGGAGGTAAAAAATAATAGTAAACGTGAAGATTATGAGGATAAGAAAGATAGATAGCAACTGATCCATGATTTGAAAAGGTTCAGATTGTAGTCTTCAGGAAAGCATCTACATGGGAGTTGGTTTCACAAAGCAGCAATCCTCAGGAAAAAGCTGTCTGAATAGAACTTCCACCTTACAATAATGACTCATGGAATAAATAAATAACATTAGAATCTTATTAGGAATTTTAGTATACACACACATACTGTACAAACCAAAACTAGGACCCCCCCCCCCAGAGAGTACAAACCTTTATAGTACTAACAACCCTCTTATATCAAATTTTACCTATTACACACCACGAACTATAATCAAATCTAATTTAAAGTTTTATAGAAAAAAGTAATTTCCTAAATTCAAAATTAAGGTTAAATATACAAAATTAGATTAATTATAAAACTGTGCTTAAAAACAAAAATATTCTATAGTTGTACAAATAAACATTAAAGATAGATCCAATCCCATCTTTTCCCCCTCTTTACACCTCCTTATTCTCCCCCTCTAATAAAACCAAAGCATAAAAAGACTAGCCAGGGGTCATAAAACACACTTTCATGAATCAACAATATCCTCTACCTACCTCACTTTCTTCAAAATTCTAAGGACAATTTACAAGACTTCTTCCCTTATCAACCCCCCCCCCCCCCAACATCCCACACACAACTCAACAAGTATAAAAAAAGGTCTTCCATTCCTTTCCACACCACCTGATAAGACATTGGACTTCCAATGTCAAACAAAATGTACAATTTGTAGTGAATATATATATAAAAAAAAATTGTACATGTTCTAAAATATAATTAATTATATATATATATATATATATATATATATATATATTGTACAATGGTTTAAAAGTATAATATCACTACACAAAAATTTTCATATTTCAGAAAAAACTGTTCCTCTTCTGGTGTTATGTATAAATAAATAAATAAATGGTGAAAATTATTTATTTTTAAAATATAAGATGAATTCATGGCTATTTAGGAAATGAGGAAGTGGTAGTTGAAGGAAATCAAAATTGAGAATTAGGTAACTATGGAGATTTAATATTTGGGTTATGAAAGGGGGCAGGATGGCTTTGATCTAGACATGTCATGATTAATTTTATGAAGCTTGTTAAAGGAAAGCATATTAGATTAAAGACACTTTTTTCTACCTGTTCTTTACTTATTCTATTCATCTTGATAGATTTCTATCCATATATATATATATATATATATATCAAGATGAATAGAATAAGTAAAAAAAAACAGGTAGAAAAAAGTGTCTTTAATCTAACATGCTTTATTTGAACAAACTTATAATCTAACAATTCACTTTAACAAGCCTTTTCAGAGATTTTTAAATATATTTTAAATTTTTAATGATGTTTTTATTTTGCTAGAATTTTAAACAGAAATGAATTTCTTGTTATCATTTACACACATACTAGCTTTACTAACTCATAAACACACATTCATTCGGG
The DNA here is from genome assembly GCA_037127315.1 of Ascarosepion bandense. Classification (NCBI taxonomy): domain Eukaryota; kingdom Metazoa; phylum Mollusca; class Cephalopoda; order Sepiida; family Sepiidae; genus Ascarosepion; species Ascarosepion bandense. The sequence goes on from JBBBDQ010001733.1 coordinate 1,290,047, forward strand.
ATTCTCTTATTTTAAAAAAGAAAACTGTCCATTGCTTGCTACTAATATACATTATTTTGCTACTATTTTGAACTAAAATGTATTTTGTTTTCTCATTCACACACTACTAACATTACCAACATATAAATACACTTAATTCATCAGTATTTTAAATTTGCTTGACACATGCATTTCAGATACATTCAAAATAGACCTCTATTTTTTATTACATGTGGCATGCATGCATAAACAAAAAATAAGTTTTTTCCTCTACATTTAAAATATTCATCCATTGCTTTATTACACGTGACATACATCTGGCCAATGAATTCAAACTTCAACCAGCATACTGTCTCTGAGAGATTTTTAAAAATTAAAAAATTGTTTTTTCATCATTGATCTTTAAAAAATCTGCGAAGAAGCTTGTTCAAGTAAAACATGTTAGATTAAAAGGACTTTTTTCATACCTATTTATATTTTTTTTTTTTTTCATTTATAAACGAGTTATTTTGCTACCTTGGTTTCCACCACAAGTGGTTTCTTCAGGCGATTTTTAATAACTGATTTTACCTTTTATTTTTTTCAACCACAGATCTACATTTAAAACAGATAAACTAAAAAACAATACAAAATTGGCTAACCATATCTGGAAATTGAAATCAAAATATGAAAAAGATCCACACATAACATGGATCATTGTAAAAACAGCCAAGCCTTACAATGGTGGACAAATATGTAGACTGTGCCAAGAAGAAAAATTAGAAATTATGATATACCCAAATAAAGACGAACTGTTAAATGAAACAACAGAAATTATGACAAAATGCATCCACACTAAGAAATACCTCTTAGGTTCATACGAACATGGATGAAAACATCATAATTTGTTTGAATTTAAACAATGCGCATTCATAAATTCTATGCCACGTGAACGTTCAACTAAAACACCGTTACATGAGCGTTCTTAAAAAGAAAAACAGTAAAAGGTAAAATCAGTTATTAAAAATCGCCTGAAGAAACCACTCGTGGTGGAAACCAAAGTAGCGAAATAACTCGTTTATAAATTAAAAATATTCAAAAGTTCTGCAATATAATTGTATAGAACACTTTTTAATACAAATGTGTACTGGTCTAACCCTATTAGAACCAAAAACTAAGTATTAAACAATTAATATATATAAATATATATAACATAGTGATGATCCACGTATACTGTCTTAATAATATGTATAGGAAAAATTACTAAAAAGTTGTTAGTTTAAAAATGTATTTTTCTGACAGTATTTATTTATTTCTATTATTATATTTGATATTTCAGTGAAAGGCCAAGGACGGTCTGAAATATCAAATATAATAATAGAAATAAATAAATACTGTCAGAAAAATACATTTTTAAACTAACAACTTTTTCGTAGTTTTTCCTATAAATAGAGAGAGAGAGAGAGAGAGAGAGACAGACACACACACACAAAACATGTAAGGGTCATTTTTACACTTTAAGAGTGTTCAGGACTTCCAGGTTAGCCTGTATATTTAATTAATGCATTGTGGCCTGTGTTAGATGATCTGATAAGGATTTAAAATGAAATTCACATTTCACTCAATTGTTGAATCAATACTTCAGTTAATTGCCATGCATGATACACACTTGGGGGGGGGGTGGAATCATGTTTTTTTAGATCAATGACTGACTAGACAGAAGATATTCTCACAGTAGGTTGCCATTTCTTTCTGTGGTAAATTGGTTGCCAACCAACGCTATAGAAACCAATCTGTTCCGCTATGTAACCCATAGTTGGAGAAAGAAGAGGTACACTTGCATGTCAGTGAACTCAACGAATTCAACTGGAATTCGAACTCAGCTCTCTGATTTCTCATTCTGAACCATTATCCATTGCACCACAGTGGACAGCTAATAAAAAGATCTGTCACAAACTTTTGAAAATGTTGTTTTAGATTTGATTCTGTTACTATTTGTAAGAAGAGTAAACTCACACAACTTACAAATTTGCATATTACAACACATTCTTTTGAGACATGTTAAAGCTATGAGTTGGAAGTTATGAGATACACAAAGTGCAAATTCTTTTGTGTTAGAAACAAGGTAAATTTTAATTATAGCAATACTGAATGAAAACGTTAACTCAGAATTCTTCAGGGAACTAGGATATGAGAGTTTAATGAAACTGCCCTTAAAAGGATTTTGAATATAAAATGTTTCTGAGGTTTTTGTTTTTTTATATTCAAAATCTTTTTAGGAAAACTATGAAAATCCTCAGGACAAGGTAACTGCTAAAAAGTTAATTTAATTCTTTTTATTGCCTTTAATGTATTTTATATCAAAGTCTTTCCAATAACAGTAATTAAAAATTAATAGACATTACTCTTAAATTATTTGAGCTTAGAACATTTTCATTTTTTTAAATTTTCTTTGTTAATAATTTTTGGCAGAAACATTTTTTCTTATTTTTAAAGTTTTGAGCTTTTCAATTAAGAATTAATTAATTTCTATTTTTTTAATTAAAAAAAATTTTTTTTTTGTGCTTCACTAACAATTATCTCAAATTTCATGTCAAGATAATTTTTCAAAAATTTATGAAATTTCTAGTCAGTGTTTTAGTATTGTCATATAGCAAAAAATAATTTGCATTTTGCTTCCCAATTATTATAATTTTAATTTTATCATCATATCAAATAATTTTATTGGTTAAAAAAATATATATTGCAGTAATTAACTTTTAGCATCCTCTCCAAGAGATCTCCATGGTGTTCATAAGAATCATTTTTCAAATCAGCACTCATTAGCTGACTGTTTTTATTGTATAATAAAGAAGGTTGCATCATGGGATCCTTTATCATTTAACATGGGTTAATTATTATAACACCCTTTTTGACAGTATTTGTCTATATTTCTGAGTATTTACAGTATTTACAGTATTTAGTTAATTATTATAACACCCTTTTTGACAGTATTTGTCTGTATTTCTGAGATGAGGTAGTATTTACAGTATTTACAGTATTCGGACTATTGTTCTCATATTTGCTGCCATTTGTGCGACGTTTTGGACTGTTGTACTCTCCAGCCTTCTTCAGGTGCTAGGAATTTCAAACCGAACCTTTTATTACAATTACTAGGGTATATGAACTCCATTAATTAATTTCTATTTTTTTAATTAAAAAAACTTTTTTTTGTGCTTCAGTAACAATTATCTCAAATTTCATGTCAAGATATTTTTCAAAAATTTATGAAATTTCTAGTCAGTGTTTTAGTATTGTCATATAGCAAAAAATAATTTGCAATTTGCTTCCCAATTATTATAATTTTAATTTTATCATCATATCAAATAATTTTATTGGTTAAAAAATATATATTGCAGTAATTAACTTTTAGCATCCTCTCCAAGAGATCTCCATGGTGTTCATAAGAATCATTTTTCAAATCAGCACTCATTAGCTGACTGTTTTTATTGTATAATAAAGAAGGTTGCATCATGGGATCCTTTATCATTTAACATGAGTTAATTATTATAACACCCTTTTTGACAGTATTTGTCTGTATTTCTGAGATGAGGTAGTATTTACAGTATTTACAGTATTCGGACTATTGTCCTCATCTTTGCTGCCATTTGTACGGCGTTTTGACTGTTGTACTACAATTACTAGGGTATATGAACTCCATTCCTTGCCTAATGCCTCTTTTGGAAGTCATGATTTATCTTCCTCTAACCCTGTAAATTACTTGTTCACCACTGCTATAGCCTGGTATTGAACTCACAACTCTTTGGGTCAAGTCACAGGAACTAAGCAACGTTTATATCTACTGTCCAGTGATAAAGGGTTCGATTCAAAATTCCTAGCATCTGAAGAAGGCCAGACCATACAATGGCCGAAACATTGTATAAATGGCAACAAAGATGAGGATGATAGTCCAAATAATCTAAATACCTTTTTGACAGGTTTTATAAATAGCTGAAACTACTTATTTTACCTTTATTCTATATATAGTAGAATTGTTTACTGTTTATCGAAAGTAAATCAACAAAAATAATAGAAAAATGTTGAATATGAACTGTAGATCATTTTATTTTCTAAGCTTGCCTCAACAAATATAAGAAAATGCATTTTTTGCCAAATATATTGTGCCACAGGATGTGCGTTGTGGTGCAGTGGATATCAACTCAGAACAACAAATCAGGGAGCCGAGTTCAAATTCCAATTGTATTTCTTGCATTTACTTATGCACAGATACCCTTGGGAAAGGTATTAATCCATCTCTTTCCTCCAGTTATGGGTTAAATAATAGGACAGATTGAGTTCTATAGCCTTGGTCAACAACCAATCTACCACAGAAAGCAATGGAAACCTACTGTGGGAAAATCTTCTGCCTAGTCAGTCATGTCTCTTTCAAGACTTGATCGCTCAAAGCATGTATCATGTATGGCACTTAACTGACTGATTGTGCCACATTTCAGGTCTGCTAAATGTCTAAAGCTGTGTTTCTCAGCCTTTTTTTTATTTCAGAGCACATTTGTAGAATAACTAAAACTCTGGGGTACAGTTTCAGTTTTAATCAGGAGTAGTGAGTCATGAAGTTCGAAAAAAAGAAAATAAAGAAAGAAGTCTCGGCAATAAGCATTTATTTTTAAAACATTCGGTCATTTAAGTGCCATATGAGATATAAGCTTGAGGAATCATCTCTCAAAAGAGACACGAATGACTTGTCAGAAGATTTTCCTACAGTAGGTTGCCTTTACTTTCTGTGGTAGACTGGCTTCCAACCAAAGCTATAGAAAACAATATGTCCCACTATTTTACTCATAGCTGGAGGGAGAAGCAATAGATCAATACCTTTCCCAAGGTTACTTGTACATAAGTGAATGCAATGAATTCAACTGGAATTCGAACTTGGCTCTCCAATTTCGCATTCCAAGCCAATATCAACTACACCACAACACACATCCTTTAGACATTACATTGTATATTTAAGTATGCTTGTGTGAAAACTGTGCTTGATGTGCTTTGGTAAATTTTGGAATGGTAAGCTTTATATTTAATGCCTTGAGGAAAGCAAAGATGAAAAGTTTATCCCCTCCCTTATTAAAGACTAGCAGTATAGCCCAGCATTGCTCAGGTGTAATGAAAGCTTTAAAACTAATCCATAATCCTGGAGCTCAGACTCTTTGGACATTGGCACGAAAGACTAAAAAGCAATAGTTGTTTCCAGTTAAAGCGAAACCGTAGACTGAAAGAAAAATGAATGGATGTAAGTCAAATTTTGATTTCCTGGTATCGATATCGAATAAGTTTGTTTTCATCGTAAACTGAATTTTGAAGGCTAATTAAGTCCTCTGAGTAAATGGTATCATGGCTGAGACTAAGAACTATAATCATACCTACTTAGAGCTAAACCTGAAGCAAGAACTAAAATAAAAGGGCTGAAAAATTGATTTTGATCAGACCTGGTAGGATATCAGGGTATCAGTTTCCAATATTGGAGTCAAATAAGTCATCCAAGGATAGAACTGCAACCTTGAAACTTCTGAATATTGTTTCTTATGTCTTTGTCTATGAGTGTACCAAATTTGATTAAAATCAAACCACTCCTTCTATAACCCAATTTTTTCAATTATCGATTTTCGATACTTTTTGGGGGTACCTCGACACAAAACCTAGCTAAGAACACTTGCAGACGCTAATAGTACAACTGTGTAAATTTTCAAGAAAATCGGTTCAGCCATTTCAGAGTCTATAGGTAACGGACACACACACACACACACACACGGACAAAGTTCCATTTATAAATAAGTTTAGATTAAGGAATTTAGCCTCCAGTTTAAAATATGCACAATTTTTTTTCTGACATTCAATTTTTTCTTCTACACTGTATTTTATGCAAGGAAGGCAGAGTTATCAACTGGCAATTAATAGCCTCTATGTTTGTTCATTAATAAGAAAATCCTGATGTTATGCATGTAAGTGTATAATTATATCTTTAACAGATTATCTATACAATTCATGCTGGTGTTGAAAATAATGAATTATTCCTTTCTTTACAGAGAAAGTGTGATTTGAATTGGTATTCAAGTATAATCAAATACCAGCAATTTACAAAGTGCACTAGCAAGTAATATAGCATATGATACAATCCTCTTTGAGTTGTATCAATCACAGTCATTTAGTTTTGGAGTAATGATAAAGACTTGACTTGGAAGCCATATGCTTAGTGCCTCAAGCTGTTTTTATAATAAAGACTTTTAAAGACAGAAATAATTCATAAATTGCTCTTCTGTTAACTTTCAGGGTGCATTAGCATGCTCAAGCGCAAGGGTTGAGAAACATTGGACTAAGATAATTGTGCATTTCTTACCCATGTAGAGTTGAAGCACAGTAACAAACAGCAAGACATTGAATTACAGCCCTCTGACAATAATCACAGGCAGTGAGATATTGAATTGTTGCCTCTTGACAATAATGACAGGTGCCATGAGATTTGAAATCCTCTTCCTCTATCATTTTTGACTTTGACATCAACAAGACTTCTCTTCTTCTGTCAGCATGTAAGTACCTCAGAAACGCACTAAAGATTTTTTTGAACTCTTCACAACTTTGTTTTTTTCTTTTTGTAACATATCTGTTTAATATACTTATTAATACTTGTTTTTTTTTAAATTACATAATATTATTAGATACTAGCAATATAGCCCAGCATTGCTCAGGTGTAATGAAAGCTTTAAAATGAATCCATGGTCCTGGTTCTCAGACTCTTTGGACGTTGACACAAAAGACTAAAAAGCAATAGTTGTTTCCAGTTAAAGCAAAACCGTAGACTGAAAGAAAAATGAATTGATGTAAGTCAAATTTTGGTTTCCTGGTATCAATATCAAATTTTCTGCACTATTGTAAGAACTGCAACCTTGAAACTTCTGAATATCATTTCTTATATCTTTGTCTATAAGTGTATCAAATTTGATTAAAATCGGACAACTCCTTCTATAACCCGATTTTTTCAATTATCGATTTTCAATATTTATCAGGGGTACCTCGACACAAAACCTAGCTAAGAGCACTCACAGATGCTTATAGTACAACTGTGTAAATTTTCAAGAACATCGGTTCAGCCGTTTCAGAGTCTATAGGTAACGGATACACACAGACACAAAGTTCCATTTATAAATAAAAATAAAAGTTTAGATTTTTTTGCTGACTCACATATTGTTTGCAGGAAAATTTATCAAGAGCCATTAAAGAGAAAACATCCACAAATTGCAACATAACTGATTGTAACAGGAGGGCTAGAGAAGAAATATTTATTTCCCTTATTATGGGCATTATCGTATGCACCTTAGTTCATGGATAGAATAGAATGGCTGAAAAAACATAGAAATGATAAATGCTGAAGTTTAATTTCCAACATCTATAAATGTAGGTAGAATAAAACAAATGTTAATAAGATAATGAGTGCTACAAAGCACTACTCAAGATTCCCCTCGATTGAGTGGGGTTGAAGGAATACATGCCAGACCTGTGGAAATGATTCTCAACAGTCCAATTTTACACTTCAATGGCTATGCTTGCTCTGATCTATGCTGTGCTAAGTTACAGCTTCTAATGATGACTTAGTGGAAAAAAATAACAGTCTTTTTAATAAGTATTAATAAGTACACTGACTGTTATTAATTCTCAATTATCATTTTTTTTTTTAAATTTATTATTTTCTGAGTTAGCATCAGCATTTTAGCAAAAGAAATTAGGGTGACTGAGCACTGAGCTTTTCTTTACTATTTTGAATATTAAAGACTGAATTATTTTGCTATTTATAAATAATGGATAAAATAAACAAGGTTTTATGTAACAAGAAGAACAAAAGAGTTTATTTTTAACAAATTAATATTGAATAAGTATAGAAAAATTCAGTAGTAAGTTTACTGTTTACTTCATACAACATGATTTGGGACTGATTTGTTCTGCCAGGATTCATTGTTGACAGTCTCAATATGAAAAATATAAGATACACAGATGATACAGTGCTGATAGCAGACACAGAAAGTAAACTACAAGACCTCCTACAGGAAGTGGTTAAATAAAGTGGAAAGAAAGGACCACATATAATTGATAAGAAAACTGAATGCACGGAAATCAGGAAAAAAAAGTAGCCCAAAATGCCAAATCCAAGTAGGGGAGTCTAAAATCAAGCAAGTGCAGAAATGTTCTAAAAGTGGACGGAAAGTGTGACACAGAGATCCAAAGTCATGTTGGTATGGCCAATGATGCATTCCAGAAGCTGAATAGAGTATTAAGAGACAGGAAAATTTTTCTGGAAACAAAGAAGCGAGTGCTGGACTGTTATTTGATGTCTGTTCTTCATTATAGCAGTAAATGCTGGACAATCTCATCAAAAACAAAGGAAAAACTTGAAGCAACCAAAATGTGGTTCTACAGCAGGATACTGAGGATACCATGAACAGAACATGTGAGCAACGATGAGGTTATAGAGAGGATAGACATGAAAAGGAAACTGATACTTAACATCAGAAAAAGACAACTGAAGTTTCTGGGACATGTAGTGAGGAAGGATGGCTTGGAGAATCTGATGCTCACAGAACAAATAGAGGGAAATCAAGACAAAAGAAAGCAACATGTGACATACTTGATGGAATTAGTAGATGGATGGCAGAGTGAGGTTTGGGCAGGATAACAGGAGAAGGGTTGTTAAGAGCTACAAGGAATAGGAAGATGTAGAGGGCCATGATTGCCTTTGTCCTGAGGGAATATTACACATAGAAGAATAATAATAGAGGTTAATGATATATTATGTTGAGGTGACCCATATAATGGCTGAACATTGGAAGAAAGTGAATCTTCTCTGAGTTTTTATTTTCCCCCACTATTAGCATTATTATATTCATGATATAATAAAGCTTTTTTCACAAATGGAATGGTATAGCTGAAAGAAAAAGAATGACAAACATGCTTTGATCTCAGAGAAAGTTTTGTACGAAGTCATACACAAAATGATATATGCATATTTACATTTGTCCCATGCAGAGAAACTACAACATGTATGCAACAACAAGCAGAGTAAAAGGGAACCAAAAGCAAAAACGTTACTTTGTAATAATTCTCAATAGAAATTGGAGCTGCTAAAGATTCTTCTGGGTTTAAGATTCCATATTCAAGTAGATCAGATTCATCTGCTTTGTCACTAGCAAGGACTTTTCCCAAATTGAGGACGGTAAGCCAGAGATAATTTCCATATCTGGTGAAGATGTATTATCATAGGAAAACAGTGCTATGGGCTTGTAAACTGCAGAATGTGGCAGTTGATTGTGCTGGGCAAAAGCCCAAGTGAGGCAATTCTCAGTTTGATTTCTGGAAACTGACTGAAAGACTAGCCACTTTCAATTTTGGACTATGAAGTGACCGCAGTCCGTGGCCATCATGTGACTCACATGACTTTATCTTGTCCAAAAAGAGATAATCACCTTTTCTATCCCTGCACTATGAATGCTTGTATTATCAGATAGGTAGCCTGATCATAATAGAATAGTGTATGTTGATGCCATCTTGATAGTGTGTAACTATAGATGTTTATAGTAAATATAGACGGAAGAATAATAATGACCCAATCTTCAAGGAAATAACTGAAAGCTGAAGTTCATGCAAAGATTTGCATTCAAATTGTATTCTGAATGTTTTCTTTCATTTCAGTAAACTGGACTACAAGATTCTTATTGGATACAAAATTTGTTTAGCATCTCTTCTTGGTTATAACATTATTCTGACAGTTATAAATTAATGGACAAAATAAACAAGGTTTTATATAACAAAACACAGAGCTTATTTTTAACAAATTAACATTAAATAAGTACAAAAAAATATTCATTTTTTAGCTTTCTGCTGTCCTCTGCATACAGTTTGATTTGTGACTATGAGTGCTTGTATTAAAATTAAGTTTAATTTTAACTCAATCTTATCACGTCGAGCATCATGCCTTATCCATTTAGCAGACTATTTTGATGGCATTTCTAGATTTTTATCATGGCTTGTGAGATTAAAAAAGGTCTCTAAATTAACTTTCAGATTGTTGCATGAATGTTTTCTGTTTTGTCATTGGTTAGAAAATATAATGTTAAAGTTCAAATTTTCTTGTGCTGCATTATACCTTTTGCACAGATTTATGTCTGTGTAAACTTCCCCTTTCCAAGAAAAATGTTCCAAATAAGATTAGTGAATTATCTCCCTTGTCAGGAAATTTCTATTTTTGTTTACATTTTCATTAAAGTATTCTGTTATCCATCATGATATTAAACCAATATTTTCAGAAAAGACTTCTTTGAAATCAAAAGATTTCATCCACTGTCAGATTATTTCTTTCTTATTTCTGTTATTCTTAGACAACAACTGTCTTCTTTTATCCATAGTTTTGCTTTCTGTGGTTTCATTTACTCATAGTCAACTTCTGAAATGAAATATTCATAAATTGATGTAATAATGTTCTCAAAGAGCATAATTGGTGATGATGGCAGATCAGAAATGGCAAAGAAAATCCATAAAGTATCTCATTTAAGTTCAAAAGAGAAAGTTATTGTATAATAAATATAAGTTGCAAAATCTTACTCACCATAAAGTAGAGAATTGAAAAATATTGCAAAAAAGAAACAACAGCCAGTTATCAATCTTTGCTCTTCAGTGCACAATCAAAGATAAAACATCTATATATATCCACGGTGTAAAAATAACCACAATGACAATGGCAGTAGTAATTCTGAATTACTTTATTTTCATTGGCTACATTCTTCAGACTATTGTCCTCATATTTATTGCCATGTTTACAATGTTTGGCCATTGTACTCTCCGGTCTTCTTCAGGTGCTAAGAATTTTGAACATGGCAACAAAGATGAGGACAATAGTCCAAACAATTTAAATAATACCTCATCTCAGAAGTATAGACAAATATTTTAATCTCATACCAACAAGATACAAATACAAAAATATACTTGACTCCAGATCACTTAGCTGGAGGAGGTAACTTATGTCCTCCTCTGTCTACCTGTGTAAATCCCCCATTATCTAGTGAAACCTTCCATTTCTACTCTAAACACAACAACTAAAAAAAAGGTGAGGGAATCAAAAAAATGGATTTCCATTTGAGAGTGCTTCAGATCCTTTATATTAAGATGAAGTAATTTTTCTCTCTGTAAGCAGAGGGAATGGTTGCTGGGTCTAAATGTAATCAGTTTTTTTTTTTTTAATCATCTCACCCCAAGCAAGGCATTCTACTGCCACTGTTGCACAGGGGGTTACATAGGAGAAATTGATGAGAAAGAAGGGTTAGTTATAGGAAATGTCAGGAGGAGGGTAATAGACGGATGAGGATACTGAGGATGTGGGTGGAGTAGATGAAAACAGAGCTTGTGAGAATGGATGCGAGTTAGTGTGATAGATGTCTATATACCTTACATTTAAATTCCTGGAGATTGTAGCTGTTGGGGAAGCAAGTATATGGAAAGGAATTTCACAGGTGGGAAGTGCAAGAAAAGAAGCTATTAGAGTAGAAATTGCGGTTACATTTTATCGGTTTCACTGTAAAAGGGTGGGACCTCGTTACTAATCTAGTAGTTCATGTATATTCATACCTGGGGAGCACCAGTGATCTAAGTTCATTGGAGCAGAAGCCATGAAGGTATTTATAGAAGAGGCACAGGGAAGCCACGTCACGCCGGTAAAAGAGCAACTGCAGCCAAGCTGCCAAGTCGGTATCGATCACATCACAGATTCTTCATTGGATTTTGTCAAGAACACCAAAGTGAATAGCAGGGGCACTCGACCAGATGTGGCAGCAGTATTCAATACACTGGCGGATGGTAGATTTATATATGTGCAGGATGGACTCAGATAGGAAAAACTTCCTGGCCCTGCACAGTGAACTGACCTTCTTAGCAGCGGATTTAGCAATGGATTTGATATAGTCATTCCACTTGAGGTCTGCTGAGAATGTGAGGCTAAGGAGGCATAGTGTTTTATTCTCAGGGAGGCTAGCTTGTTCCATGCTAATGTGGGGTAGGATTGATTGTCAATGACGGTTAATAGACAGCAGCTTCGTTTTGGAAGCATTAAAATTTATGAGACATTTCTTTCCCAAGTCCACTATGGATTGGAGGTTCTTCTCAAGCTCAGTGGCGAGGTTCGCTTTTCAACCTCAGCAGATTTTTGATTGAGGTGAGAGTAAATGGTGGTGTCATCGGTGTACATGCCGACTTGGGATCTTATAACATCAGGGAGAACGTTAATGTAGATCAAAAAAAGCGTTGGACCTAGAATAGAGCCTTGAGGGACACCCGCATTTGTATGTTAGTTTTGGGAGGCATGTTCGTGTAATCCTACCTTCATTGTGCAATTAGAGAGGAATGACTGAATTAAGTCAAACAATTGTCCAGTTATACCATAGCTACGCAGCTTGCGTAGAAGGCCAGCATGCCAGACTCTGTCAAATGCTTTGGAAATATCCAGGGCAATGATTCGAGCTTTGCCATTCTTGTCAAGAGCCTGGTATATATACTCTTGATTCTATAATTTCATTTCTGCTTTTTAGCTGCTGTACACACATATGTTTTGTCCTCAGTTGAGCTCTGAAGAGAGATCAGACAAAATTTGGTAGTTTATTTTTATTATATTTTTCATTCATCACTTTACTGAGTAATTTTTGTTCTTATCCTTGTTTTTCCTCCTGCTGTGCTTTAATATATTTGTATTTATCATATGCATATTTTTAAAATGTTCATTTAAAAAAAAAAAAAATAATAATAAAAAAATGATAAAATTTTGTAGACCCCACAAATTATTTAAATTGCAAAATGTGGTAATTTCTGCTAAATGTAAATGTTGTTGTATGAAAAAGAAGAAATGGCAAAATGAAAGAACACATTTTTGTTTTGTTTTTGTTTCTATTAAGTTGAAAAATTTATTTACTACTCACACAAATTACATTTTTTTATCGTTTTACCCCATACATTGGTGATAATGTCACTAAGATGAAAGAAAATAAGAAAACTGAGGAGAAAGGACAATAAAAGAAAAAGGTTCAGGAAGACAGATGATGGTGATTGATGTTGCATTCAAATTTTTAAAGATGTGACAGAAAAGCTAGAAGGCAGAAAAGATTTCCACAGACAAGAAGTGCAAGAAAAGAAACTTTTAAAATAGAACTTAAAGTTAAATCTAGATATTTCAACAGTAAAACTATGAGATCCTGTTGCCTAAATTCATGCAGTCAAAGTACAAAGGCTCATTAGAGCACTTACCATGAAAATATTTATAGAACAGACAAAAGAAGCCGCCATGTTAGAGCAGAAAGAAAGTGACTGAATTTGAGAATCTATGTGAAGAAAAGATATAAAAGAAAAATATTTCTGAAAGTTCAAATGATACTTGCTTCTTGTTTCAAAAACTGAATTCTATAAGGTTGCGCAAATTGTTCTCTGGAAGTGGATTGTTCAGTAATCAAGATTTATTGAGTTTTTTGCATCTTTGTTTTCCAGAAACATTTTCCAGGAAACAGAAAAATGTCTGCTGTTTTTTTTTTCGAAATTGTGTTTCTCCTGTGCTTCTTCTTGATGAACTTGCCAAGAATTATTTTTTTTTTATCATTTTACCTGAAGCAAGTCAGGACCACCACGAGTGCACAGGGGGTTACAGTGTGAAAAAAAGACTGGATGCAGTGGATATTGAAGAAAGGATAAATGATGAATGGGATTCAAAAAGATAGAAGATGGCAATAGCATTGAAATTAAATTTTGGAAGATTGTAGCTATCAGGGAAGTAAGTAAATGAAAGAGAGTTCCACAGGTAGAAAGTGTGAGAAAAGAAACTATTGGAGTAGAAGTGACAGTTACCTTTAACAATTTCAATGGTAAAAGTGTGAGACCTAGATGACTATCTAGTAACATGCTTAAATTCACGTAGATGGGGCACAGGCAAAAAAGTTCATCCAAATATGGCAACAGTATTCAATGCATGAACAAATGGTAAATGTATGAATGTGCAAGATGGAGTCTAACAAGAAAAACTTTCTGGCCAAACACAGAGACCCAACCTTTCTAGCAGCAGATGCACCTATGCATCTGATATATTCATTCCAATTCAGGTCGATTGAAAAAGTAAGGCCAAGGAGGTACATTGTGTTGAAAAGGGGAGGTAAGTAGGTGAAATATTCGGGTTTCCTTGGAAAATTACTGTTTTAGTATACATATACTTGTATATGATTCTATTTTTAGTTCAGCGGTTAAGATTCCAGGACAAGTTGACAAATAGAGTTAATGTTTTTTATAAAAATCTATCTCACTTGTTGGCTATTGTGACATGTAGGGGCTTCCTTACTTTTCTCAATTCAGCAGCAAAAGCAACAGAAATAATCAGCAGGGTACAATCAAAAGTTCCAGAGGTCATTAAAGCCTTGACCTAGCCCTATTTGACCTCCTTTTTTCCTTTCAGTGCTCTCTACCTTCAAGCCCAGCTCAAAGAGCTACACACAACCCTCCATGCAGAAGATGAGGCCTATCCTGGCAGCCTGACATCAAATTTCTTGTTCCTCCCATGGGAACCATTAGACAAAACTCTGAACAAAAACAATTACTATAATCAAGAACTGAAAAATTCCACATTCCTTCCCTCTTACACACAATATTACTATTTTGCACTCTTTTTCAACCAGAAATAAAAGTTGTTGAACAGTTATTTTCAAGCTTTGAATTTTTGTTCATTCTATTCACAATGCTAAGTGTAAACACACATGTAACCGAGAAAACTTCCCAACCATTTCTGGGAAATGTCTCATCATTTAGAATCCTGTTTTTTAAATCCTCTTTGCAATTGAATAGGAATCCCATTTTTATAACATCAAATTAGAAAGCCTATTGTTACTAAACTTTGTTTTCTATTACCTGTGGCTTTAAAATATACTCTCACAATGTTGCATGGGTGCTGGAGAGTAGAGAAAACCTACTGTAACTCAGACCCCTGAGACAACCTCAGGACATTCGGTATAAGCATTTTAATGTGTGAAATATTACAGCAATAATCTAAAGTATCCTTGGTTTTAAACTAACTATATTTTTTAAACTTATGCTTTGCATAGGATGCATTTCAATGATTTTAACTCTTCTAAAAACTTTTTTCAGTGAAAGTTACCTGTTATTACTGATGAAGAAACTCAATGACTACATAATAATAATAATGATAAGTGAAAAATGTCAATATTATGAATAATAAGAGTAATAATTATATCCCAAATCAATAATGATAATTAAATAAAGAGTAGTGTACTCATGCTATGAAACATTACAGCTTATTTTTTACCCACCACTGTTATGTTGTTGATAATTGGCTTCAGTGAACAGATTATTTGCTTTATGAACTTGTTCCATATGTTTCTTGCATTTTTCATGGCACCAGAATTTCCATTTCTTCTTTAATTGTGTTGCCCTTGTTTCTTGTCAAATATATATATATATATATATATTTTTTTTTTTAATCATATTTTAATCATTTTTTAATCGATAACGCCACTGATGCGCAGGAGGCTACTTAAGGGTAAAAAGAATGGAAAAGAGAAAGCTGGAAACCACATCCTAAACAGGGAACAAGGGATGAGCCTCTTCACCTGTTCAATAGACGTGGGTGGAGTGTGAACCGGGCGATAGTTTAGTCTATCCATTCATATTCTCATATTTTCTCTTATAGCATTAGCGTCTTCCTTTGTTTCCTTTTGTCCTCTTTGCAATTCTCTCTCTCTCTCTCACTCACTGTCTATCACTTCCCCCCCTCTCTCTCTCTCTATCTTTCTCAGATCAGTTTTCATCCCATTATCCTTTCTTTTGTCTCATTTGTTCACCTCTGAGCCTTGTGTCTCCTGGCTTGTGTTCCTATTCCTTCATGCTGTTCCTGCAACACCTGTGAATAGCTTTGCCTATCAGCCTCCTGCCATGATTGTATCTAATTCTGAAATAAGCACAATCGCTTCTTTTATTTTCACTGTCATTCTAATATCTTCCTTTATTCAAGGAAATTTTTCATTTTATGATGGTTCACCGGACAAAATTTCTTAAATATACAAAACAATGTAAAACATGGAGAATTATTTCCATTTAATTTTACATTTATAGAGCAAGTTTGTATTGAATCTTGGATTCCAATAAAAAACTAAAATTTATTGAAATAATATGAAAACTTGGAATTACACCTACAATATTAAGACTAAATTTTATCTCTTAATAGTTACTTAGTTGTATATTTAGAAGGTAAAAGTGTGTTGAATATAGAATACCATAATTCACATATTCAGATAAAATAAATAGTAACTGATGGATTCTCTGTGGAGATATTAATAAAAACCTTGTGACATATTTGTTTGAAAGTAATTGTGACTTGTAAAGAAATGCAAAAGTATCTATGATTCATTGGTTACTTTTGGTATTATATAAATCACTTTTTGCTTAATATCATTTCATGTTCACAATTTTATGTGTTTAATATAACAGTGAAATGGAAGTATCTTTCAGAAGAAAAAGATTAGCTACAGAGCGATAATGATGATAATGATAAAGTTTAATTTAAAACAAATTTGAAGCAAGACGATTGCTTAATAGACAATGGTATCTGCATGCCTCACATGAAAGGCTTGGACAAATAAGACTGCGATGTAAGAAACACAGGAATAAAGAAACTAATTAAATGGTTCATTTTGCTTGGGAAATAATTTTGTCTAAATGCCGATAAATATTTTATTTATCTATATATTAATACCATAGTATGTGTGTCACATCTTTGTCAAGAAGTATAACTCATGCATTTCTCATTTTTACTTACCTTTGTATAAATTTTGCTGTATTTTTTATGATTTCAAATAAAATTTAATGGATGTTGATTAAGTAAATAATATTGTTTAGTTTGTATTAATATGATTAAGGAAATATTATAATTAGAAGAACAAGTAGAAAAAGAAGGAGAAGAAGGAAAAGTAACAGTAGAAGAAAACAAAGAAGGAGGAGGAGAAGAGAAAGATGATGAAGGAGAATAATAATAAGAAAATGACAAAGGAGGAGGAAGAGGTGAAGAAGAAGAAAGAGAAGACAAAAAAGGAGGAGAAGATGAAGAAGAAGGAGAGAGAGAAGATGAAGAAGAAGGAGAAGATTGCATATCATCACATATATCGGCTAAAGAATTTGATAAAATTGTAAAATATAAGGATCTGGAAATAGAATTTGTATAAATATCACATTTTTAACAATCTCCCTGATGTAATGAGATCCCAAGAAGTCATATATACTGATGACACTATGGTTTACTCTCATCGCAATCAAAAATCTGCCGAGGCTGACAAAGCAAACCTCACTGCCGAGCTTAAAAAGGACCTACAATCTGTGGCGGACTGGGGTAAGAAATGGTTCGTAAATTTTAATGCTTCCAAAATGAAGCTGCTATCTATTAACCATCACAGACAATCGTTCCTCCCGCCCATTAACATGGATCAGGCCTCTCTCCCTGAAAGTAAATCACTGCGCCTCCTCGGATTAACTCTGACATCAGACCTCAAGTTGAATAACTATATAGAATCCATAGCTAAATCCACTACTAAGAAAGTCGGTTCTCTATGTAGGACCAGGAAATTTTTCCTGTCCGAAACAATCTTACACATATACAAATCTACCTGTGCATTGAATATTGCTGCCATATCTTGTTGTGTGCTCCTGCTATCCACTTAGATGTCTTTGACCAAATCCAACAGAGAATCTGTAATGTGATCAATCCTGACTTGACAGCTAGGATACAGTCGCTTTCTCACTGACGCAGTGTGGCTTCCCTGTGTCTCTTCTACAAATACTTTCATGGCTTCTGCTCTAATGAACTTAGCTCACTGGTACCCTCTATCTATGAATTTCCTCAAGCCACAAGATTAGCAACTAGGTTCCACCCTTTTACTTTGAAACCAATAAATTGTAAACGCAAATTCTACTCCAGCAGCTTCTTTTCTCGCACTTCCCACCTGTGGAATTCCCTTCTGCATACTTGCTTTCCTGAGAGTTACAATCTCCAAGAATTTAAATGTAAAGTCAATAGTCATCTCCTCTCTCACTAACTTACATCCTCTCTCTCTCATGCATTTTTCTCCATCCACTCCACTTTCATCAACATTCTCTTCCTTCTCATATTCTCTTCCTGACACCCCCTGTAACCTGTCATCTTTTCTCATAACAGTTCTTCTATGTAACCCCCTACACAACAGTGGTAGTAAAATGCCTTGCTTGGGGCCACATGATTATAAAAAAAAAACACTATTCAAATAATAATAATAGAAATACTAGGAGTGAAGAAAAAATATTGATACACATTCACAACTAAACAATATTATTTACTTAATATCAATTGAATTTCTTTTGAAATCATAAAAATAATATTAATAATAATAATAATAATAATATTATTTGATGCATGAATGTTTTCATAGGTTCAGCTGTTACAGTTTATTAAAATGACTAAGAGAAGTAATACCTCATAAATTTACTAACCTAAGTTAATTTAACTTCTTTCCCACTACAGACAAGACAGGAAATATATAAATATACATTGACAATTATTCTGGATTTGATGATTGATTATTTTAATTTGAAAAAGAAATGAACCTAAAAGTAAAGATCGATATTTGCTTTGTTATATTTAATTCAGATAAGTACAGTGTTCTTGAACAAGTGATTGTATAAATATACCTACTTAATATTTCTTATTGACATACCTCTGAATTTTTAATAGATGGCCTTGAAAAATAATTTTTTGGTGGAGAAAGTTCCACCTGGGACGTCCTTAATCTAATTATCCCTTTAATTAGATATTCAAATGAAACACTTTATCTTAGAATTTTCATCACCTAAATTAAAGGGAATTCATAAATTTCTTGAGTATTTAATAAAAGGTGTGATTGGAATAAGGATGCCTTGAATGGGCTTTCCTGCAAGAAAGAAATAATTATCCCACCCACTCATATTTGAAACTCAAAGGTACCTTAATAATCTCCTGGTTTACTATATAAATAAAGCACATGCATGATTTCATTAATTATGCAAACAAACACCTACGGAACAGGTATTTCAGGAATTATGCAATGTCATATGTTCCATGTAAAATCACATCTTCCTCTTCTTTATGTGATATGTCCCCTTATGATATAGGCAATCATGGCTCTCCACAATTTCTTGTCCTTTGTAGCTCTTGATAAATTTTGTCTTTCTGTTATTTTTTCTAAACCCTGTTTCACCATCCATTTACTCAAGCTCACTAAGTAGGTCATGTGCTGTCTTCATATGTCTCTCTTGCCTTCAACTTTCCTGTGAATATCAAATTTTCCAAGTCCTCTTTCCTCATTTATTTAAGCTACTTCTTCA
This sequence comes from Ascarosepion bandense, assembly GCA_037127315.1. NCBI lineage: Eukaryota > Metazoa > Mollusca > Cephalopoda > Sepiida > Sepiidae > Ascarosepion > Ascarosepion bandense. Next base: position 1,309,460 of record JBBBDQ010001733.1, read on the forward strand.
TGATGTTAAGTATAACTTTCCTTTTTGTTTCCATTTTCTCTATAACCTTGTTGTTGCTCACATGTTTTGTCACTGGTATTTTCATCATATTTTTGTTGCTTCAAGTCTCTTCTTCAACTTTGAAGAGATTGTCCAGTATTCACTGCCATACAGGAGAACAGATATCACATAACAGTTCAATAGTCCTTTCTTTACACTGTTGAATCTGTCAAGTCTGACATCATATTTGGCAATCTGGTTTCCTAACCTGCAATCTGATAATACCACAGAATAAATGTCAGGCAGCCTGATCTGACCTTGGAATTGAAACCAGATCAAAAGAAAAGTAATCACCTTCTCCTTTATATTCTGACACTTATTCCAGTATGAAGAATTTTGAATCAAGGGACAGACTTTGATGTGAAAATTAAATAAACATACAAAAGAAAGCATATGCTACTGTCTTTTCTGTATCATAGCAGAAAACTGTTTGAATGATTATTAATAGCCAGAGTATTTAATCCAAAGTCAATTACAGAATGCTTGACCACCTAGCAGTAATGTAATCTCGGATATCAAAGGAAAATATGATTAACTGACCAAATCAAATTTTTCTTTATTTCTCCATAATGTTGTGTGCCTTGAAAAATCCTCTTTTGTTCATGATTTCTATTGAAGAATTTGTCCTAATTCTAAACACTTCCATCCATTCTATTCCTTTTCAATTCTGCAGTAATAAAAACTATTTAACTAACCTAGATAGCAATACAATGTATATTGCCTGCTTTATACAATAGTAATAAATCGATGCAGTTGTAGATCAGCTACAGTCAAGGTTACAGTGTTATTGTAAACTCTATGATCTTGTCAATAGCTGCATAGTAGATGCTACACTAGGGCTACATACAGTTTTGAACTCAGAATTATCCTTCTCCTAGACTGGTTGCCAACCCTGACAAAGAGTACAGAATGCTCTGCTATTTAAAGTATAGCTGGTGGAAAAAGATATGGATTAATAACTTTTCCAAGGTTATTTGCATGAAAGTGAATGTAACAGTCTCAGCTGGAATTTGAACTCAGATCATTGATTTCTCATTACCTGCACTTCCTTATTGGTTGCTTATTAAATGAAATTGCATTTCTGAACTAAAATTACTATCTTCTTCATTCTATTTAGCCTTGTGCCATAATAAGCACCACCTAGTGACTATTTTACTGCATGATTCAATTGTATACTTCCTACCAGGGCCATAGCTGATGCTAAAAAAAACACCGGGCACAGAGAAAATTGCCTGGATTTATTAGTTGACAATATGATGATGTCATCAGTGTCATCCATTTCCAGAAACTATGATTTTTGCGGATTTTTTCGCCTATTCCAATGGAAATTAGGCACAGAATGTGAACGAAAGCAGGAAATCGAGTTTGGACTTTCTGAGTATAACTAGTCTTTTCTCCCCAAATTAATAAATAAACAGATTTTTACTGCATTCATTTGGGTGTTTTCTTTGTTTTTCTTTCTTTCTTTCTTTCTTTCTTTCTTTGTGAATTGTTTAGTTTGATTTCTGATGAAGACATTTTTCCTTGCCCGGATTTGCACTATGATTGCACGGATCAGCCCAGACCTGTGCCCGGTGTGCCCGGTAGTCAGATACAGCCATGCTTCCTACCAATACCAATTGACAACACCTCTGTACTCACCCAAAACAAAACAAGACTTTGAATGGTGGTTTATAAGCTAAGGTAAGCCATTCCCAATTGAAATATTACTACTATCATTATTCTTAGACAAAATTATTGTATGTTTTCTTATGTTGACCCTAAATTTACCTGTTCAAGTCTAGTGTAGTGTAATCTTGTTAGAGATGATTTAACAGTTCTGACAGTGAATTTTATCAGGACACCACAACCCTGATCCAACCCTGATTGCATCAACATCAAGATAAGATTTTTTGGAGCATAAACTGGGGGATTAGGTTTTTTTTTTACTGTTATTTAGAAATAAACTGATCCCCTTTCATAACTGATACATTTTAATATACTGTAAATCTGATCCATGAGATAATCTCAAATTAAGATTCTTTCAAGCCACTATAGAGTTGGTTTTAACATATGGTGCCACTGATTGAACATAAACTAAATCCCTGCAGTTTAAGCTTGATGGAACCTATACTTGGATGCTGAGAACTATACTTAACATCTCTTGGAGACAACATTCAACTAAATCACAGCTCTATGAACCTATTCCTGATATTTCTACAATCTTTGGTGAATGTAGAATGCATTTTGCAGGATATTGCTGGGGAGTAAAACAAGAGCTTGCAAGTGATTTACTGCTCCGGACACCTAGTTATAGAGCAAGATGGGTTGGATCACCTACATTGACCAGTTATATTATGACAGAATGCCACCCTAATAACCTTCTGACCTTGATGCAGGGCTGTGATGGTTAGCATCATAGACACATGAATGTCTGAGCTTAACCAAATAATATACTATTACTTTTACTCTCATGCAAAATAGGTCATTGCATGAATAGACTCTTATGTTGACCCCTGAACTGCAACTGGTACAGTAGAATCTTCTTAGAGACAGTTTAGCTATTGTGAAATTCATAGACTGAATTTTATCATGCATGCTACCATCTTTATTTGAACGGTAATTGAAAGATAGGCAGAAAACAAATTTTTCTTACAATTGGCCTTCTACTAAATTAATGTTACAAAATAAGTGTCCCTCAAATGTTGAGAGTTCAGTCCCTTACTCTCTGAACTTCTGAACCCAGTCAAAAATTCTGTTTTTTGGTGGAGCATGACGACACTGAAATTTTCTCTGATAGTTTGCCTGCACTACAGTGTATAATTTGCTGGTGAAATATACCTCCACGCAAAATATCTTTTTCTTGGTTGACCAAGACATATTAGGGAAGATTATTATTCCAATATTTCATGTATAAAGTCAACTTATATTCCAATATTTCATGTATAAAGTCAACTTATATTCCAATATTTCATGTATAAAGTCAACTTATATTCCAATATTTCATGTATAAAGTCAACTTATATTCCAATATTTCATGTATAAAGTCAACTTATATTCCAATATTTCATGTATAAAGTCAACTTATATTCCAATATTTCATGTATAAAGTCAACTTATATTTTCTGAAAGAGAAAAGAAGAAAGTGAATATTAACAGTTTTATTCAAAAATTTGTAGGTTCTGTTCTTTTTGGGTCACCCTTTACTAACATAATATTAAAAATACAAATACTTTTGCTTCATGTTTCCAAGATGTGTTGCACTAGAGTTTCTTCAGTTATTTCATGAAGAGAAGTTTTAATTTTAACAGGCTTATCTTTTCCAGACAGACAGAAAAAAATCTTGGTTCACTTTTCTTTCTCATCAGAATCTACCTGAGACATTTATAAGTCTACTATTCATTCTTGCTTTGAATATTACTGCCACATTTGGTTTGGTGCTTCTGCTATGTATTTTGAGATTCTAGATAAAATACAAGGAATAATTTGCAATATCATTGGTCCTGACCTGACATCTTGGCTTCAGTCATTTTCTTACCACAATTACACAGTTTTTCTTTGCCTTTTCTATAAATATTTTCAAGGTAACTGTTCTAATTAACTCTCCTCTATGATATAAATTTATGAATTTATGCTCAGTACTAGAACTGTAACAATGTTTCACCATTTTGCAGTTGAAACGACTAGATGTAACTGTAAGTTGTATGCTAATAGCTTCTTCTCTTACACTTCTCACGTAGAGGAACTCTGTTCAAGATTTTTGTTTTCCAATCAACTTTGATCTTCAAATATTTCAATACAATATCAATTGTTATCTTCTGTCATCTTAATTCCTGTTCCTTTATTGTTCTGTATTTGTCTATACTTCGGATGGTCGTTCTCATCTTTTTTGCCATGTTTATGATATTTTGACCATTGTATGCTGTTCAGGTGCTAGATATTTGTTATGTCACCAAGTATAAATAAATAACTCAACAACAGAATCAGAATATAAATTATATTCCGCGGAAAGACGGTTAGTATGTACAGAAGTGATTAGTAATATTTACAATAGAAAAGATACAAGAGTCCAATTCGTCGTAAGACGTGTGTATACGTGATTACTTCCGGTAAGCCACCAGAAGTGTGACTAACTCTTCACTGACTCGCACTGACTCTTCAGTAACTCATTAGAGACTCTCAAGTGACTCTCTACGACTCTTCACGACTCTCCTTTAGAGAATCTACCATTGCTATATATAGCAATGGGAACAGTCCATTTGTAGTCAAATAGGAGCAGCACCCTAACAATATTGAACCCTTTAGTTCAGTCAATGGGGTTTATAATTCTCATTCTATTTAGTAATGATTCTGTTAAATTGAGAATAATCTATATATTTTTATGAAGGTAAGGCACCATGCCAAACCCTCATGCAAGTGTCTGATTAGACCAAAAATGAAGTATCACTGCTATATCTGGACAGGAGTTGCTTAATACTCACATTACAACCTCAGTATATTTTGAAATTATTTGGTCTTGTGGGGGTGAGGGCTTATTCTCCACTCTGCAGTTCCTTTCTCACAAATGACAAACCTTTTGCTACTCTATTGTTATTCTTATGTCAAATGCTTATTCAGAAAAATTATTGCTAATCTCAAAAAATTGAGAATGTAATATACACTCACACAAAAAAAAATGATTATTCTCACAGCCCAAAATATGTCTTGAATTGAAATAACCCACAAAGGATTGATAAAATATGTAAAAAAAAAATCAAATCAATCTATGGTAAAAATCAAACAATGTCAATTCTTTAGTTACACCAGGCCACATCTTTACAATTCAAACACATCATGTTACTTCCAAGGAGTTGAATACTTTTCATTTTTCCATATTCCAAGTGTAAGAGAACAGTTCCACCCAAGGAGTTTTTTTCTAAAAACTGATATTTATGGAACAGATTCTTACATGAGTTCTTCTCAGAACACTTTAATCTTAACTTTTTCAAGTCATGGGTCAGTTGTTATCTGTCCTCACTATCCTCAGTTCTTACCATCTTCTTTTTCATTAATAGTAGTAGATATATATATATATATATATATATATATATATATATAGACTAAACTATAGCCCGGTTCACACTCCACCAATGTCTGTTGAACAGGTGTAGAGGCTCATCCCTTGTTCCCTGTTTAGGATGTGGTTTCCGGCTTTCTCTTTTCCAATCTTTTCACTTTTCTTTTTTTTCTTTTCTTTTCAATTGGAGTAGATAGACTAAACTATCGCCCGGTTCACACTCCACCCACGTCTATTGAACAGGTGAAGAGGCTCATCCCTTGTTCCCTGTTTAGGATGTGGTTTCCGGCTTTCTCTTTTCCAATCTTTTCACTATTTTCTTTTTTTTTTTCAATTGGAGTAGATAGACTAAACTATCACCCGGTTCACACTCCATCCACGTCTATTGAACAGGTGAAGAGGCTCATCCTTTGTTCCCTGTTTAGGATGTGGTTTCCAGCTTTCTCTCTTCTAATCTTTTCACTTTTACATAGCCCCCTGCACATCAGTGGCATTACTGCCTTGCTCGGGGTGATATGATTAAAAAAAAAAAAAAAAAAAAATAGGTTTACCTGTTGCCCAGATCACACTTTTCCCTGAGATTTTGAACAGCAGTACAGGTATATATCTTGTTTTCTGCTGAGGATTCTGTTTCTGATCACTTCTAAAGTCTTTTCGTTCTCTTTCAGTCCCATTAGTCCCTTGTGCCTTAGTGACATTATCCCCTTGCTTGAAGTGAACTGATTTAAAAAAATTTACATATCAACACCTCACGCATCATAACCATTTTAACAGAATCCATTTACCTTGAGTGGCTCTAGAGCAGCATTTCTCAATTTTTCTAGCCTTCTACCAACCTTGAAATAGTTTTTATGTCTCAGGGAACTCCTGCACAAACATTATTATATACCATTATTAATATCTGTCTCTTTTATATTTTTATCAGAGTTCATATGATAAATATAATATATTGACACCATGCATGTGTCCTGTATGGGAGTGAGTCACTCAATGATACCCAAATCTGCCATGTACAAGCCCTATTCACTAACCAGTGAAGGCTGTTTCACACTGATATCATATAGATATCACGAAATATATATCCTATGATTATTATAATCTTAAATAATATGAGAGGCTGAAGCTTTTATTAAAAAAACCAAGGATTTTCTAACAATTTGTCAAATGTGTATCATAAAATTACGAATATAAAATTAAACAAAATTAATTAAAGATTCATTAGTCTATTTATCAGTTTAACACAGAACCCTAGATCCTGGGTATGACAATAAACTACATCCCACAGCAAGGCCTCTGATTGCAAGATTGTGAGGAGCATGAAACCACCTCTTAATTTCTGTTGCTCTCAGGTCCACTGTGACCCAGAGTTGTAGCACCTGTTAGGGTCTCAGCTATGGGCAAATAGTTAATCCCCAAATTGGGGTCAAAACACGATGAAAGTATAAAAATACACTTTTATAGAAATATATACCTAAAATTTTTTTTAGAGAGATAACATAGATAGGTAGATAGATAGACAACAGATATAGATTACAGACTTAGATAGATTGATAGACATCTAGATATATAAATAACAGACTTAGATAGCTGGGTTAATAGATAGATACAACAGACATAGATTGCAGAGTTATATAGAATGATAGATAGACATTGATAGATAACAGACTTAGATTGATAGATAATTAACAAACATAGGTATACATTTTCTGCATCTTTCAACTGATATTTCTGACTATTTTTCTGTACATCCCAAACTATTCAGATTAAATGATCTATTTTCATGATCAGCAATTTTTAATTCCTGCTACAAATGTCCAATTGTATTTAGGTTTGGAAAATTAAGTTCAAATTCTAATAAAGTTTTTTTCATCCATGCAAATATACTTGGAAAAAGTATGAATCCACCAGATACCCCGCTAACTACAGGTTAAGTATTAGGACGTATATCTGGAAACAATCATTGCTATTCTTAAAAAATTGTTCACTCAATATTCTCTCAAAAACAGATTAATTATTTTTACATTTTAAAATATGCGTGAGCTTAAAATAACCCACAAAAGGTTGATAAGTCATAAAAAAAGCAAATCAGTCAATCAAAATTAATGTGTTTCCATCATACAATTGAGAAGGCTCTATTACTTTAACCTTATTCTTCTGAAACCATTCCAAGTCAAGTTTTCAAAGTATGTTTCAGGTCATTGCATTGTTGATGAATCATTAAGTCTCAGCTGGAAGGTAAAAGATTTCTTCAAAAGAACGAACTGATATTCTAGCAAAATTGTTATAATGGAATATTCGAGCACCTTTTATGAACACTGTGATGGACTAAGTCTGTCATGAATAAATGAGCAAGAGAATTTTCATTAGTAAGTTGTGCTTATGGATTAGAACCTGGTCGTACTATTCTCATCTGTAATAATTCTCATGCTGAATACTCCTTTTATTCTATTACTCCTGCTTTGGTAATCTTTCCACTTGAATTTACACTTTGTTAAATTGTACTCTTGTCCAGGATATGATACAAATACATTTTCTCCTCAATCCTTGGATAGTTTTTCAGTGCCAACTGCACTAAAACAGCTTCACTTTTAAGGTGCTTTTTTATATTGTGCATTGTCCTTTTTTTTATTTTCAAATGTAACATGGTTGGTTATGTACCAAATTTTCAAGTTTTACTTCATCTTATCAAATAACTGTCTTCAAGTATCATCATTTCCCTCATGCCAGAAACTATTTTGTCGAGACTAAAAAAACTATTTCTCTTCATTTTCCCAAGTTGTGCCTTTTTTGGTAAAACATGTCTGTCAATTTCTTTCAAATTCAATGATGTCAATATTGGTTCTAGCATTCTTTAGATTTGTCTAAATATCTTTTACGCTAAATCTTGGAATAACTGAAACTTCATTTGTAATTTTAGTCACTCCTTGTATTGAAAATTTCCTTAAATGACTCCAACTTTCATATATACAAGGTACTATTTTCTTTTCATTTATAAATAAGTGATGTGTCAGTGAAATGCCAAACAGTTTTGAAATTTTCTAATTACTTTTTCTGGAAAAATTTCTAATTTCTAAGATTCAGTCAGAATTCTGACGAATAGAGCATGTAGCAAAATCAGGCCAGAGTAGGACAAAGTCTGTGCAGTTTTTTCAAGAACACTGGAACAAGGAACGTGATATTTATGCTCAGAATGTTATCAGAAAGAGAAATTTAAATGCAAAAGTACAAGTAAAAGTGTTTCATAGACTACATAAAGGCATTTGACAAAGTACGCCACAAAAACTTGACATATTTGGGAAAGACATTACAGTAATCAAGAACATGTACCATCAGCAAACCACCTGCATATAGACAAAAAACAATTTCAGTAGATATACAGGAATAGAAAGGGGTGTAAAACAAGGATGTGTCATCTCACCAGATCTATTCAACTTATACAGCAAGACAATTCTGAGAGCTCTAAAAGTTCTGCCAGGATTCATCATTGGAGGCCGCAATCTGAACAATATATGATACACAAATGATACATTGCTGATAGTAGACACAGAAAAGAAACTAAAAAACATCCTACAGTGAGTAGCTAAAGAAAGCAGAAAGAAAGGACTACATTTAAACTTCAAAAAAACTGTATGCATGGTAAAAATCGGAACCCAAAATGCCACATACAGACCAGGGATACTAAAATCAAACAAATACTGTAATCTAAATACCTGGGAAGTGTTTTAACATAGGACGGAAAGTGTGACACTGAGATCTGAAAGTGTATTAACATGGCCAAAAATGCATTCCGGAAGCTGAGTAGAATACTGAAAGACAGGAAAATTTTGTGAGAAACAAAAAAGAGATTACTGGGTTATTATGTCATGTTTGTTCTTCAATATGGCAGTGAATGCTAGACAGTTTCATCAAAGACTTGAAGCAACAGAAATGTGGTTCTACAGAAGGATGCTGAGGATAACATGGAGCAAACATATGACCAACAACAAGGTTTTGGCGGGGATGAAAATGAAAAGGAACCTGATACTTAACATCTGAAGTTTCTGGGACGTAATGAAGAAGGAGGGCTTCAAGAATCTGATACTCACAGGCCAGATAGAGGGAAAGACGAAAAAGGGAAAGCAATGTGTGTCATACTTGATGAATTTCAGCAAATGAATGATAGAGCGAGGTTTGAGAGGAGTAACAAGAGGAAGATTGTTAAGAGCTAAAAGGGAAAGGGAGATGTGAAAGGCCATGATCACCTACGTCCTGAAGGGACACGGAACACAAAAGAAGATTTAGTCAAATTCTTTTTCAGGTTCACAAAGTGTTTTCAAAAAGGAACAAATATTTAATTTTCTAAAATTAATTTATGCAGGCCTTTTGAATTGATGTTAAGCATTACTATATGCAGTGGATATAAAAATGGCTCAGTTTCAGATAATGACCTAATTTAGTGTCAAATTTACACATCATCTGGCCTCAACATTTTTCCGCCAGAAACCTAAAAGATAAATCTACCAAATTTAAATTCCAATTGGGAATTGTAAATATAGCCTCACTACTGAGTGTTGCAATTTTTCTGGTTGGCAAAAATATGGCTTCTGCAAAAAGATAGAAGAATCTTCCAGCAGATTGTATACTTGTTGAGAATTATTACAAGTTAGACTCTATAACTTTTGATCATTTTCACATGATTATTGTTATATACACATGATAGTGTCTTCATGTGAAAGAAGTTTAAATGTTTATATATGATTTTGTGGTAGGCTGGATTTGGCTTCAGATAACCCATGGTGGTTGGTATGCCATAAAATTTAAACAGCCAAATTAAATATATACATTTTTATAAAATATTTTATTAGTCTAAAATATGTTCAATATATAAATTTGTTAAATATATCAATTTGTCTAAATATATAAGTCTGTTATATATATTAATTTCTTAAATATACAAAATTCTTGAAATTGTTCTTAACTTTTTGTTTGATTTTTAATAATTCGACTTGGAGTTAAATGACTCAAGATGGGTTGATACGCCGTAAAACAAAACAAAACAAACAAACATGATTTTGTCTATGACTTCATTCAGAAAAGATCATGACTCAGCAGCAGATTAGGCTAACAACAGACATTTCTTGCTTTTCATGAGAGAAGATTTCTATTCTTCTCAACTCTTGTGGAAATGTAGAAGGCACCAGAAAAAGTAAAAAATCAAAAAAGTAGTCCTCTATATTAGTGCATAATCATGTGTAATTGTGTGCATAAGTCAATGGTATGAATGGGGGTATTTGACAGAAATAATAATAAAAGGAAGTAGTAAATAAAAGTTAGCAGACAGATATGAATGAACTTCAAAGGATATGAATACACTGAGATAGATAGATAGATTTAGATAGCAACATACTTTGAAATGGGATCAGATATATATTGGCAGGATGAAGGCTTAGCAAAAGGCTTGCCATTATCACCAGCAATGGCTAACATAAACATAGAATACTTCAAAGACGGCATTAGAATATACATCACTAAAGTAAACTTTATGGCTGAGATATGTAGATGATATTTTCATACATAGGCCACAATTGGAAGAGGTTCAGCTACCACTGAACCATGTGAATTCAGTAAGTTCATCAGTACAATTTACAATGGAGAAAGAAAAGAACAACATTCCTGGATGTACTAATATCTTGAACAAGGCATGGGTTCAAGACATTTGTATATCAAAAGCCAACATTTACCAGACAATACATCAATTTCAAATCATCCACTGCTTGCAACATTTAGCAAAAGTCATGTGATGACCCTGAAATATATGAACAAAAAAATGGTTAGTATAAGCAGTACCCTACAATGTAACAACTACCCTGAGTAAATGACCGAAGCTCCAACAAACTGAGATAGAAGAGTGCAAGAGGATAACAACACCCAGAAAACAGTCTCTGTCTCCCTACCCTAGGGCTGCCTATCCTATATGAATTGGTAATTGGAAAAAATACAAAAGATTTGTGGTCTGTATAAATCAGGACAACCTTCAGAAGTCATTCAACATTTTGCCAACACCTCTTCTGAGTAAGACCCCCAACAGAGGAGGACATGACCAAGGACTGTGCGTACACCATATCATGCAACTGTGGTAAGAAATATAAAGGCTAAATGGGCCACTCCCTTAAGATAAAACTGCAAGTTCCCCTTCAAAGGGAAATAAAAAAAAATCAGGTGTTGCTGATCACTATGGATAGAAAAGGGAGATCATCTCCACCTGTGGGATGAAGTTAAAATAATAGGTAAAGGACACCACTAGAAAATACAAAAACTTAAGGAATCAGTATATATGCTAAATCACACAAATCTCCTAAGTTGGCTATACATAGAAATAAATACAATATGGAAACCAGTGATAAGAAGTGCCAGAGAAAAACAATAACAAACAACAAAATTGTAATATGAGCTGTTAGAAAATGATACTGAGGCATTAGGTTTATAAGTCAAAACAATTCATACACTGTTCTCAAGAACACATGTCCCAGTGGATAAAAGCATTGGTTAGATCCAGTGATTTGACTCAAAGAGTTGTGAGTTCAATACCTGGCTACAAAAACTTTGAATTAAAGAGAGATAACTTATTCTGAGACATCTGAAAGAAGCATGACTTGTGGAACTAGAACAATTTATCCTGGTAAATTGGATTTTCAGTTTGAAGATCAGAGTGTACAATCGCAAAAATGTTGTGAATGTGGACAGCAGTCCAAACAATGTAAATAGTGTAAATAAAGAGTTAGATCACAGACTTGGATAGATGATTACTTAGATAGATACATAGATAATTAACACTTAGACAGATCAATAACAGACTAAGTTAATTAACTGACTTAGATAATTAACAGAATTGGATAAATCAATATATAGATAATTAACTGACTTAGATGATTAACAGACAAGGATAATGAACAAACATAGACAATTAAGACTTGGATAGATAAATAATTAACAGGAAAGATATACATTTAACAGATGTGGATAGATGAAATACTAAGATATGAAGATAGATAGAAGACATAGATATAAAATAGATAAGTTGAATACTCAGAAAGAGAAATATTGATTTTAAATAATAATAAAATACAGAAAGAAAAGTAATAGAAAATTATTCTATCATTCCAGTATACAATAGCATTGAATTTTTCTTTTCTCTCCCTATTTCTCTCTCCCTCCCTCTCTCTCTCTCTCTCTATATATATATATATATATATATATATATATATATAAAAACTTATTTATAAATGGAACTTTGTCTGTGTCTGTGTGTCCATTACCTATAGACTCTGAAACAGCTGAACCGATTTTCCTGAAAATTTACACAGTTGTACTATAAGCATCTGCGAGTGTTCTTGGCTAGGTTTTGTGTCAAGGTACCCCCGATAAATATCAAAAATCAAAAAAATTGGGTTATAGAAGAAGTGGTCCGATTTTAATCAAATTTGATACACTCATAGACAAAGACATAAGAAATGATATTCAGAAGTTTCAAGGTTGCAGTTCTTACAAGAGTGCAGAAAACCGATAATATATATATATATATATATATATATATATATAAAAGGCAAGATGTTTGTGTGTGTGTCTGTTTATCAGTTTGTATGTCCCTTATACAAATCCACAATTTTTATCTGATTCTTACCAAACTTCACACAAATGTTCTTTAGGCTGAGTCTGAGCTCCAGGAACATGGATTAGTTTTAAAGCTTTCATTACACCCAAGCAAAGCTGGGCTATACTGCTAGTATATATATGGTGCATGGCCCAGTGGTTACACTGTTCGCTTTCTGACCATGAAGCCTGGTGGTGTTGTCAGAAAGATGACTTCTTGAAGTTATCAGTCTGAAAGAGGCGATCCCAGTGTGTGGCACCTTTGGAAAGTGCCTGAAAACCATACCACTGGTTGACACAAGACTTGTGAGAGAAATTGGGTAGACGATTTTCTTTGAGAAATCATTGATGGTTGTGCTAACTCAAAGTCACAAGTCATCGCAACTGAGGGTTTGAGTGTCCTGGCCTTGTTCAGATCATTGTTTGCAACGGATAAAGTGCTCTTAACCAGAAACTGTAACTAAGGTCATCTCAGCATAGTTGCAATATAAACCACAGGTGGACTCTGTGGGTGTTGAACAAACACAAGTGTGCCTGGGCAGGAGTAAGCATCTAATGCCATGAGTGTATTGTTTTTTGGAAAAGATATCTTTTGTATTCAAATTTAATTGAAATTCCCTGAGGTTTCTCCAACATACTCCTTGTGGCAATTATTATACCTAATAGTGTACATTCCTTCTTCAAGCTTTAGCTTGTTATTTTGTTTTGTATAATTCTTTTATTGTTTTAAAAATAAGTTTAACAAATTTTATATTAAACTTAGATGAATTCTTTTCAATTGTATCTGAGATAGAGCTGGTGGGTAGAACATATATTTTGATTCATTAGATTTGTCAATAAGTTACACACTTCTATTTTTAAATATTCTACAAAACACTCAGAAATAAAACATATATAGATAAGTAGATACACACTGAGATAGATAGATAGATAGATAGATAGATAGATAGATAGAAACAAACTGTGATAGATAGATAGAAACAAACTGTGATAGATAGATAGAAACAAACTGTGATAGATAGATAGATAGATAGATAGATAGATAGAAATAGATAGATAGAAATAAAGATAGAAACAAACTGATGATAGATAGATAGAAACAAACTGTGATAGATAGATAGATAGATAGATAGATAGAAACAAACTAGATAGATAGAAATAGATAGATAGATAGATAGATAGATAGATAGATAAATAGATAGATAGATAGAAACAAACTGAGATAGATAGATAGATAGAAACAAACTGTGATAGATAGATAGATAGATAGATAGATAAATAGATAGATAGATAGAAACAAACTGAGATAGATAGATAGAAACAAACTGAGATAGATAGATAGATAGATAGATAGTTAGGACATATAAGATATACTTGCAAAAACCTGAATATTTCAGCTATTAGCAGACTAAGGCAGGTTAGTAGGTACATATATACTGAGATAGATAAATAAAGAGGTTGAATATTTAGACACAAAATCGATATATAGATAGATAAGTTGAATACTTAGCAGGATAGATAGATAGATAGAAAAAAAATTTTGATACGAAAACAGATATATAAATAGATAAATAATGTAAATTTAAATGCAAAGAGAATAAGATTTAGAAATAAGCATAGTAAAATACAGAAAGAAAAGTAATAAAAAGATATTCCCATCATTCCAGTACACTTGAGTGCACAATGGAGTTGAATTTTCCCCCTTCAACTTGCAGTGAACGAGTGACTCTTCTATTCAACTTCCAGTCCAGAAATATCCCTTTTTGTCTGGCACTCCACATTTATTTTATTTTACACAGGCAACAACAACAATGGAATTCTGTAGAAGAACCTTTCTAGCCCAGAGAAGATCATGACCCAGCAGCAGATCAGACTAACAACAGACATTTCTTGCTTTTCATGAGAGAAGATTACTATTCTTTCCACCTCTTGTGGAAAAGTAGAAGGCATTAACTATGGCACCAAGAAAATTCAAAAATCAAAAAGTAGTCTCTGTATTAGTGCATAATCATGTGTAATTGTGAGCACGGGTGTATAAGTCAATGGTATGTATGAGGGTATTTGACAAAAATAATAAGAAAGGTAGTAGTGAATGAAGAGTAGATAGATAGATAGATAGATAGATAGATAGATAGATAGATAGATAGATATGAACCAACATAGAGGGATATAAACACACTGAGATAGATAGATAGATAGATAGATAGATAGATATGAACCAACATAGAGGGATATAAACACACTGAGATAGATAGATAGATAGATAGATAGATAGATATGAACCAACATAGAGGGATATAAACACACTGAGATAGATAGATAGATAGATAGATAGATAGATAGATATGAACCAACATAGAGGGATATAAACACACTGAGATAGATAGATAGATAGATAGATAGATAGATAGATAGATAGATAGATATGAACCAACATAGAGGGATATAAACACACTGAGATGAGATAGATAGATAGATAGATAGATAGATATGAACCAACATAGAGGGATATAAACAAACACACTGAGATAGATAGATAGATAGATAGATAGATAGATAGATAGATAGATAGATATGAACCAACATAGAGGGATATAAACACACTGAGATAGATAGATAGATAGATAGATAGATAGATAGATAGATAGATATGAACCAACATAGAGGGATATAAACACACTGAGATAGATAGATAGATAGATATGAACCAACATAGAGGGATATAAACACACTGAGATAGATAGATAGATAGATAGATAGATAGATAGATAGATAGATAGATATGAACCAACATAGAGGGATATAAACACACTGAGATAGATAGATAGATAGATAGATAGATAGATAATGAACCAACATAGAGGGATATAAACACACTGAGATAGATAGATAGATAGATATGAACCAACATAGAGGGATATAAACACACTGAGATAGATAGATAGATAGATAGATAGATAGATAGATATGAACCAACATAGAGGGATATAAACACACTGAGATAGATAGATAGATAGATAGATAGATAGATAGATAGATATGAACCAACATAGAGGGATATAAACACACTGAGATAGATAGATAGATAATGAACTAAAGTATATAAAAAATAAACTTGGCAATAAATGATGAACAGAAACAGATAATAAATACTTAACAGACAGAAACAGATAATTAACAGACTGATTAATAATTAGACAGATAATAGACAACAGACAGAAACAGATAATAAATAATTAACAGACAGATAGATCTATCTAAACTTATTTATAAATCGAACTTTGTCTGTGTGTGTCCGTTACCTATAGACTCCAAAACGGCTGAAACGATTTTCTTGAAAATTTACACAGTTGTACTATAAGCATCTGTGAGTGTTCTTAGCTAGGTTTTGTGTTGAGGTATCCCTGATAAATATCGAAAATCGATAATTGAAAAAATCTCATTATAGAAGGAGTGGTCCGATTTTAATCAAATTTGATACACTCATAGACAAAGACATAAGAAACGATATTCAAAAGTTTCAACGTTGCAGTTCTTACAATAGTTCAGAAAATCGATAATATATATATATATATAAATATATATAAAAGGCAAGATGTTTGTGTGTGTGTCTGTTTATCTGTCTGTATGTCCCTTATACAAATCCACAATTTTTATCCGATTCTCACCAAACTTCATACAAATATTCTTTAGGCTGAGTCTGTGCTCCAGGATCATGGATTAGTTTTAAAGCTTTCATTACAGCTGAGCAACGCCGGGCTATACTGATAGTAATAGATAATTAACAGACAGATAGATAATAGTCAAAGATAATTAACAGACAGATAATTTAATTAACAGACTTAGATAATTAACAGATATTGATAGGTAATTAACAGACTTAGATAACAAACTGAATTAGAAAGATAATCAGCAGACTTACATACTTAACAGACAGATAATTAATAGATATAGAGAGATATATCATTGACAAACATAGATAATCCACAGACTTTGATAAATAATTAACAGATATACATAGATATGCTAATCATTTCATGATAGTTAGCAGTCTCAAGAAAACTGTTAGCAGACTGTTGAGGCTACCTAGAATTGTCTCCCCTACACCTTCGAACTGACCCTTTGTAAACTTACTCCCCTTTACGTGAACTTATGGGACTTGGGACGAGAGAGCCCGATATATTGAGGGACGGTGACGAACGTTCCTAGGTACCAGCTCTGTCGTAATAAAGCCCTTGTTCAATCCATCCCCATTTGGTTATACATTTCTTTCACAGCCAACCACATTGAATTAGAACAACTTTGTCAGTTTTGTGACAGAGTATGTGGATCAGCAGCAGGTTTAAAGAGTTACCCGAGAGTAAATAAGGACCAGATAAACTCACTAACATTTTCTTATTTTCTTTTACCCTCATAACTGTTTAAATATAATTGGTGTTATTTATTGCCTTGCTTAGGATTTAATGATAAAAAAATATACAGTAGCGGCCATAATATAAAGAACAAGAACAACAAAGACATAAATATGTGTATTACTTAAAAAAATAATGCATGATTAGCAATGACATTTTTAGCGATTAAAGATTAGGGTGTAATGTATAAACATTATACAAAGTTACAAAAATTTACATAATAGTTTGTTTTTTTTTAGATAAAGATTAAATGGAACAAAGGAAATAAGCTACTGGACAAAAATTAAGGAACGATCTTGTTAATACTTGATTGTGAACAAAATATGAACAAAATTTAATATTTGGAAAACATCCCCTTATTTTCAATGACTTGTAAACAAAAAAAAAAAATACAACAGCAACAGTAACAATAGTAGTTGTAGTACTCCAGAAATAACAACAAAAGTTAATTGAGATAATACAGAAGAAAACAGAAAATTCTTCAATTTCTTTTACTCCAGATGTGGTGGCAAATGCCATAACTGAACTCACATGAAATTCAGATGATTGAATTACTGTTTCTGCTTATTTTAGAAGATACAAACAAATTTACAGAGAAGAATGCAGCCAATTGGGAAGATGAGAAAAAAACAAGTCTTTTGTTGAGAAAGTTAGCACCAGTAGAATATGAAAAAATAATGTAATTTTGTACTACCAAAAAAAAAAAAAGAAACAGGAGAAATTTGCTTTGAAGAAATGGTAAATATTCTGACTAAAGTTTTTACTGAGAAAAGTTTGTCATTCAATCCTTGTTGGAAGTGTATGAATTAGACAAAAAAATAAGATGAATCCTTTGTCACATATGCTGGAATTGTTAACAAGGAGAGTGAAAGATTCAAATTAAAAAAGCTAATTCCAGATGTGTTTAAAGAATTAATTTTCATTCAAGGTTATTGGGAGAAAAAGATGCAGAAATATGTACTAGAATCCTAACAAAACTGGAACTAAATCAAAAACTAACATTACAAGAATTACAAGAATTATTGGATGAATGTAAGAGAATCTTAAATCTGAGACACAATACAGAAGAATTTGAAGAAAAAGAATGTGCATATATATAAGCAAAAGAAAAAAGTGGAAAAAGAAAATCAATCTGGGTTTCTGATGTGGAAAGTTACATCTCAGAGATGACTGCATTTTCAAGAATTTAAAGTGTTACAAGTGTGGAAAAATAAAACTTAAAAAGTCACACTGTAAAACTAAAGCAAAGAAAAATTCTCACAGAAAAAACTTTTAACACAGCATTCTATGTGTCTTGTCCTTTCAAGACGTAGGCAATCATGGCTTTCCACATCTCTCTATCTCTGGTGGCTCTTAGCACGCTTTCTCTTGTAACACCATGCAACCCCTGTTCTGCCATCCACCTGCTCAGGCCAGTCAAGTATGCTACTTGCTGTTTTCCCCTATATCTCCGTCTCTCTATCTGGCTTGTTAGTATCAGGTTCTCCAAGACCTCCTTCCTCATTGCATGTCCCAGGAACTTTAGCTATCTCTTCCTGATGCTAAGTATTAATTTCCTTTTCATTTTCATCCTTTCCAAGACCTCACATGCTCGATCCATGATATCCGTAGCATCCTTCTGTAGAACCACATTTCAGTTGCTTCAAGCTTTTCCTTCATTTTCAATGATATTGTCCAGCATTCACTGCCATATTGAAGAACTGACATGACGTAGCAATCCAGTACTCCCTTCTTTGTTTCTAGTGAAAGTTTTCTATCTCTTAATACTCTACTCAGCTTCTGGAAAGTGTCCTTTGCCATGCTAATTCACCTTCAGATCTCTGCATCACACTTTTCGTCTTCTGTTAGAACACTTCCCAGGTATTTAAATTTTTGTACCTGCTTGATTTTAGTATCCCCCACAAGTATTTGGCATTTTGGGCTGCCCTTTTTGCTGATGACTATGCATTCGGTTTTCTTGCAGTTTATTTGTAGTCCTTTTTCATCACTCTCTTCAGCCACCTTCTGTAGGAGGTCTTGTAGTTTCCTTTCCATGTCTGCTATCAGCACCGTATCATCTGCGTACCTCATGTTGTTCAAATTATGGCCTCCGATGACAAATCCTGGCATAACTTTTAGGGTCCTCAGAATAGTTTCACTGTACAAATTGAATAGATCTGATGAAAAGACCCTTCCTTGTCTTACGCCCCTTTCTATCTTTGTATATCTGCCGAAATTGTTACCTGTCCGTTTGCAGGTGGTTTGCTGCCAGTAGAGATTCTTGATTACTCTTATGTCTTTTCCAAATATGTCAAGGCTGATGAGCATCTCTATCAATTCTTTGTGGCATATTTTGTCAAACATCTTTGCATAAATGATAAAACAGGTACAAGTCCTTCTTCATTTGTATTGCCCTTTTGGAGAGCATCCTAATCATAAATATGTCATTCTTTGTTCCAGTGTCTTTGACAAACCTGCACTGTTTTTGTCCTATTTCTGGCCTGATTCTGCTTCTCACTCTATTCATCAAGATTTGGACAATCAGTTTTGTAATCTAGCTGATTAAACTTATTGTTCGGTGAAGTTTACACTTGTTTGCACCTGGTTTCTTAGGCAGTGCTATGAATATCGATTTGCATCTGGTATTACACCACTATTATAAATTTCATTTATTATTTTTGTAATTTTCTCTATGCCAAATTCTTCCAATGCCATCTGGTCCAGCTGCTTTGTTTCTATTCAGTTTGGCCATTGCAGCTTCCACTGCAAACTTTAATATTTCTGGTCCATCCTCATCTTTGCGTATTATCAGTTGCTCCCTCTTGTCATGGAAAAGATCTTTTATATATTCTTCCCATCGCTGGAATACTTCCTCTTTCTCCAAAATGACCGTTTCATCCTGGGATTTTATACATCCTGTCGAGGGGCAGGTTTTTTTGTCCTGTCAGTTCTCTTATTTCTTTATGCATGTCTGCTTTATTAGTCCTGATCAAACTCTCTACTTCTGCACATTTGTTGTTGAGCCATTCTTCTTTAGCCTGTCGGCATTTGCTCCTTATTTTCTTGTGTAGTTCCCTGTATTCCAATCCATGTCTTGGCATTGTTTTCTGTCTCTTTTTCATAATGTCGAGAATCTCTTCAGTCATCCACTTGTTTTTTCTTCTGCATTTGATTTCTTTTGGGGCAATGTTGTTTGTTGATGTCACTATCACTTCCTTTAGTGAGTCCCATTTCAAATTTCCTTTTCCAATTTTTTTTTTGTATTTGTTTTTCTTGCTGTTGGGGTATTCTTTCTGCAGGTTGAGCTCATTCACTAACATGTTGTATTGCAGTCTTGGTACTGCACTAGGCTTCTTTATTCTCTGGAGTTTCACCCTTGGTTTGTAGGTGACTGGGATGTGGTTGCTCCCACAGTTGGCACCTAGATAGGTTTTGCATTGAACCATTGCGTTTAAGAATCTCCTGTTTATGATTATGTAGCATATTTGGTCTTTTTGTGCTTGTGGATTTAAAAATTAATAATGTTGATGTAAAAATTCAACTAGATAAATTTTGTGATATCACAATAATCGACAAAACCACGTGGCACGCAAATGAAAAACTTAAAATAAAAATAAAAAAACTGCAAAAATCACACATTGTGCATCAGGTGAGAAATTATTTGTTATTGGTAAAATAACTTCCAGTGTTTCATTTTATAACAAGTGTCTAAAAGCTAAGTCTTATACATTAAAAAAATGCTATGACCTTATTCAGTACAGAGTGGATGGAATTATTTATGTTATGGGATTTACCTATAAATATCTATTGCAAAAATATACATAGACAAGTGAGCAGCTAAAAAAAACAATATAGAAATTTAAAGAAAGAATTAAAAAAATTCTGACTGTTCTGTCAGATAACTTGGCCAGTGTTCTAAGGTCAAAGCAAAATTTCAGATGACAAAAAGGATCGATGCCTGTATTTACGGCATTGAATCAAGTCAACAAAGAATTAGACAGATTTGAACAACTGCTGTAATTGAAAAAAATTGACCCTTCAAAATGGGTACTAGCAGTGTATGTAAAGAAAAAATTAATTAAATTCATATTTGTGCTGATTTTTCAACTTGGTTAAACAAAAATTTAGAACTACATAACTACCCATTGCTAAGTCCAGAAGAATCTTTTTCAAAATTAAATGGTGGAAAAATTTTTTTGAAGCCGGATCTTTTTGAGGCATATTTGCAAATTTGAAGAAGAATGTAAAAAAAGAATGATGGAAAGAAAAAAAGGAAGAAATATGGTAAAAATAAAAATGAGAACACAGAAGGAATTGGAATCAGTTAAAGAAAAGATTTATTGAAGAAAGGACCACAAGAAAGGTAGAACCAATGCAAGTACTGGATAATATCATTGATATACCAAATACTCAGAAATTCATATCTTTGACATTCCAAATACTCAAAAATTCATATCTTTGACATTCCAAATACTCAAAAATTCATATCTTTGACATTCCAAATACTCAAAAATTCATATCTTTGACATATCAAATATGCAAAAATTCATATCTTTGACGTACCAAATACTCAAAAATTGTACAAGTATGAATACCAGCAGAAGGAATCAAATGGAAAAACTGGTGGTTGACCCAAAATAAAACAAATACAAAGTTCAGTACATAAAAATCTAAATGAAATTGGTTAGATTATATATCTAAAAAAAAACATATATATATATATATTAATTACAGAAATTAACAAAGATTAACAAAACTGTTTATAAACAACCGACAATTTGAAATAATTTGTTTGAACATTATTTTTTATCAATACTCGTATTTAAGTAGACATTCTGTTTATAATCAAACAGTGTTATATATTTATTTCTACCGGCCTGATTATTTACGATAAATTTTTGTTATGAAAATGTGTGTCATTCAGCAGGATTCAAACCTGCAACCCCTTTCCACATAGGGGAAGCCACCAATTGATCTGGTGCATCTTAGACCTTTCAACCACAAATGACCATCAGTCTAAACAATAAATATATAATACTGTTTGATTTTAAACAGAATATTTATTTAAATACAAGTATCGATCAAAAATAATGTTCAAACAAATCATTTCATATATATATATATATATATATATATATAACAAAAGAATTATTTAAAAAATATTCATTCACTTGTATAATGAGATCAAGGCAAAGAAACTTAGTTTGATAAAGTCTTAAAGGACAAAACATATCACATGAAAAGTCATTAAAAAGGCTTAAAAATAGTCTTAAGACTGTGTTGTAATTGTATTGGAAGGTAAGGTAGAGAATGAGAAGACACAGGCAATGGTTGAAAGGACATAGACATGAGATAATAGATAATCTTAAATGTGTTGGACAATAGAAGAGAGTGAATGAGAAGACACAAGTAAATAGTGAAAGAGATCAGTTATGAGATATTGAGTAATCTTAGTTATATTGGATAGGATAAGGGAGATAATAAGATGATACAGGCAAAGCTTGGAAGATGAACAGAAACAAGACAAGGGTTAATCTTCATTTATAGGAAAACCAAAAAGGTTTAGATGCAGTAAAGTAAGGATTGCATTAAAAATTAAAATAAAATTATATTTTCTTTTAAAAGTTAGAGAAGTACAGGAAACACAGAACTGGTTTATATGTGACTGAATGCAGTTAACTTTGGTGAAATCAATACTTCCTTACGGAATTAAAAGGAAGAAACTTGCACGTCATCATCTTTGTTCTTTCTTTGTATCTAACACTGCGCCATGAACTGTTTAATGAAACAGCATCATTGACTGTTATCAATAATATTCTTTCTCTTTTATGCTTTTAGTCAGACAGTTTCTCTTCAAAATGGCCATCTTGCAAATGCCTTTGCATTTGATTGGCTAGAATGTCTTACAATATTAATTTACTTCTTATGAATAGCCATTCTGCATATGAAGCTGGTGGATACTTTTTCTTGACAGGGACATTCATCTTTCCCCCATCTTAAGTGGCCAAAAATATCCAAGCCTTGGGCTTACAGAGGCATCTAATATCATGTTCATGATGAAATGATTCATTGCAAAAACAGAAAACTGATCATTTAACTCCTGCCATGTATAATAGTAAAAGGAGAAATCGCATTACAATAAGAAATGCAATTTTTGCATATGAGATGCTTCCTAAAAGTTTGAGAAATCTGAACAGTACATTCAAACGAAATATAATATGGACTTTTGGTGCAACTGTTTATGAGCAGCAGTATTTATTAGGCAGTGTACAAGCAGTAACAAAGATAGGCATTGTGGTGCAGTGGATATCAGCTCAGAATGAGAAATCAAAGAGCAGATTTTGAATTTCAGTTAAATTTGTTGCATTCCCTTATAAGTAAATACCCTTGGAAAAGGTATTAATCTGTCTCTACTCCCTCCAGCTATGGATTAAATAACAGAATATTGGATTCTAGGGCATTCGTTGGCAACCAATCTACTGCAGAAAGTAATGACAACCTACTGCAGAGAAATTTTCTGCTGAGTCAGTCATGTCTCTTTTGAGACATGATTGCCAAAGCATGCATCACGTATCACTCTTAACTGACTGACAAACACTAAACACAAATCTGAAGATGGCAAAGCTACATCAGATGAAAAGTCATTAAATTTGTGCTGTCCTCAGCCTTTACAAGAGCCAGACCAGGCCTAAAATAAAGTACGCTTGTCATATTTGAGTAGCAACTGTCCAGTCCTCACTTTCTGATCTCAATAGAGTTCAAAGGCATCAATGACTCCTTGTGAGTAACAAGTTATTGTCCACCCTTCAGTCCCTCTCTCACAAGCACTTCACTCCTCTTTTGCTACTTTTATAAACAGCATTCCTTGGTTCCGTAGGTACTAACCTCTACACCTAGAAGCCACCATGCAACTCACATTGTAACAAACAACCCTCATTCAATTAGTAAGAAATAAGTTCGACCCAAACAGCTTCTTCATGCAAACAACTTCTCTTTAGAACTGACACCCAATAAAATAAAAAATATCTTTTTTCTGCAAACCACTTCTCTGTAGAACTGATGCCCAATAGGTTAAAAAACAGTTTCTTTCTGAGAACCACTTCTCTTTAGAACTGATGCCCAATAAGATAAAAAAAACAGCTTCTTTCTGTGGACCACTTCTCTTTAGAAGTGATGCCAAATAAGATAAAAAACATCTTCTTTCAGAGAACCATTTCTCTATAGAACTGATGCCCAATACAAAAAAAACAGCTTCTTTCTGAGAACCATGTCTTTGTAGAACTGATGCCCAATAGGATAAAAAAAAACATCTTTCTGAAAACCACTTCCCTGTAGAACTGAGGCTCAATAGGATAAAAAACAGCTTCTTTCTGAAAACCACTTCTCTTTAAAACTGTGGCTCAATAGGATAAAAAACAACTTCTTTCTGAGAACCACTTCTCTTTAGAACTGATGCCCATTAAGATAAAAAACAGCTTCTTTCTGACAACCACTTCTCTTTAGAAAATGAGAATCAATAGGATAAAAAACAGCTTCTTTCTGACAACAACTTCTCTTTATAACTGATACCCAATAGGATAAAAATCAGCTTCTCTCTGAGAACCACTTCACTTTAGAACTGAGGCTCAATAGGATTAAAAACAGTTGCTTTCTGAGAACCACTTCTCTTTAGAACTGATGCCCAATAGAATAAAAAACAGCTTATTTCTGAAAACCACATTCCTGTAAAACTGAGGCTCAATAGGATAAAAAGCAGCTTCTTTCTGAGAACCACTTCTTAGTAGAACTGATGCCCAATAGGATAAAAACCAGTTTCTTTCTGAGAACCACGTCTCTTTAGAACTGAGGCTCAATAGGACAAACAACAGCTTCTTTCTGACAACTTATCTTTAGAACTGATGCCCAATAGGATAAAAAACAGCTTCTTTCTGAGAACCACTTCTCTTTGGAACTGATGCCCAATAGGATAAAAAACAGCTTCTTTCTGAGAACCACTTCTCTTTAGAACTGAGACTCAATAGGATAAAAAACAGCTTCTTTCTGAGAACCACTTCTCTTTGGAACTAATGCCCAATAGGATAAAAACAGCTTCTTTCTGAGAACCACTTCTCTTTAGAACTGAGGCTCAATAGGATAAAAAACAGCATATTTCTGACAACCACTTCTCTTTGGAACTGATGCCCAATAGGATAAAAAACAGTTTCTTTCTGAGAACCTCTCCTCTTTAGAACTGAGGCTCAATAGGATAAAAAACAGCTTCTTTCTGAGAACCACCTCTTAAGAACTGATGCCAATAAGAAAAAAAAACAGCTTCTTTCTGAGAACCACTTCTCTTAAGAACTGACGCCCAATAAGAAAAAAAAACAGCTTCTTTCTGAGAACCACTTCTCTTAAGAACTGACGCCCAATAAGATAAAAAAACAGCTTCTTTCTGAGAACCACTTCTGTTTAGAACTGATGCTCAATAAGATAAAAAACAGCTTCTTTCTGAGAACCACTTCTCTTTGGAACTGAGGCTCAATAGGATAAAAACAGCATCTTACTGAAAACAATTTCCCTGTAGAATGAGGCTCAATAGGAAAACAAAAAACAGCTTCTTTCTGAGAACCAGTTTTCTTTAGAACTGATGACCAATAGGATAAAAAACAGCTTCTTTCTGAGAACCACTTCTTAGTAGAACTGATGCCCAATAGGATAAAAACAGCATCTTACTGAAAACAACTTCCCTGTAGAATGAGGCTCAATAGGAAAACAAAAAACAGCTTCTTTCTGAGAACCAGTTTTCTTTAGAACTGATGACCAATAGGATAAAAAACAGCTTCTTTCTGAGAACCACTTCGCTTTAGAACTGATGACCAATAGGATAAAAAACAGCTTCTTTCTGAGAACCACTTCTCTTTAGAACTGATGCCGAACAGGATAAAAAACAGCTTCTTTCTGAGAACCACTTCTTTGTAGAACTGATGCCCAAGAGGATAAAAAACATTTTCTCTCTGTGAACCTCTTCTCTTTAGAACTGAGGTTCAATAGGATGTTAAAAAGTTTCTTTCTGAAAACCACTTCTCTTTAGAACTGATGCCCAATAGGATAACAAACAGCTTATTTCTGAAAACCACTTCCCTTTAGAACTGAGGCTCAATAGGATAAAAAACAGCATATTTCTGAAAACCACTTCTCTTTGGAACTGATGCCCAATATGATAAAAAACAGCATATTTCTGACAACCACTTCTGTTGGAACTGATGTCCAATAGGATAAAAAATGGCTTCTTTCTGAAAACCATTTCTCTTTAGAACTGAGGCTCAATAGGATAAAAAACAGTTTCTTTCTGAGAACCTCTTCTCTTTAGAACTGAGGCTCATTAGGTTAAAAAACAGCTTCTTTCTGAAAACCACTTCTCTTTAGAACTGTTGCCCAATAGGAAAATCCAGACTCTTTCTGAGAACCACTTCTCTTTAGAACTGAGGCTCAATAGGATAAAAAACAGTTTCTTTCTGACAACCACTTCTCTTTAGAAACTGAGAATCAATAGGATAAAAAACAGCTTCTTTCTGACAACAACTTCTCTTTATAACTGATACCCAATAGGATAAAAATCAGCTTCTCTCTGAGAACCACTTCACTTTAGAACTGAGGCTCAATAGGATTAAAAACAGTTGCTTTCTGAGAACCACTTCTCTTTAGAACTGATGCCCAATAGAATAAAAAACAGCTTCTTTCTGAAAACCACATTCCTGTAAAACTGAGGCTCAATAGGATAAAAAGCAGCTTCTTTCTGAGAACCACTTCTTAGTAGAACTGATGCCCAATAGGATAAAAACCAGTTTCTTTCTGAGAACCACGTCTCTTTAGAACTGAGGCTCAATAGGACAAAAAACAGCTTCTTTCTGACAACTTATCTTTAGAACTGATGCCCAATAGGATAAAAAACAGCTTCTTTCTGAGAACCACTTCTCTTTGGAACTGATGCCCAATAGGATAAAAAACAGCTTCTTTCTGAGAACCACTTCTCTTTAGAACTGAGACTCAATAGGATAAAAAACAGCTTCTTTCTGAGAACCACTTCTCTTTGGAACTAATGCCCAATAGGATAAAAACAGCTTCTTTCTGAGAACCACTTCTCTTTAGAACTGAGGCTCAATAGGATAAAAAACAGCATATTTCTGACAACCACTTCTCTTTGGAACTGATGCCCAATAGGATAAAAAACAGCTTCTTTCTGAGAACCACTTCTCTTTAGAACCGAGACTCAATAGGATAAAAAACAGCTTCTTTCTGAGAACCTCTCCTCTTTAGAACTGAGGCTCAATAGGATAAAAAACAGCTTCTTTCTGAGAACCACCTCTTAAGAACTGATGCCAATAAGAAAAAAAAACAGCTTCTTTCTGAGAACCACTTCTCTTAAGAACTGATGCCCAATAAGAAAAAAAAACAGCTTCTTTCTGAGAACCACTTCTCTTAAGAACTGACGCCCAATAAGATAAAAAAACAGCTTCTTTCTGAGAACCACTTCTGTTTAGAACTGATGCCCAATAAGATAAAAAACAGCTTCTTTCTGAGAACCACTTCTTAGTAGAACTGATGCCCAATAGGATAAAAACAGTATCTTACTGAAAACAACTTCCCTGTAGAATGAGGCTCAATAGGAAAACAAAAAACAGCTTCTTTCTGAGAACCAGTTTTCTTTAGAACTGATGACCAATAGGATAAAAAACAGCTTCTTTCTGAGAACCACTTCGCTTTAGAACTGATGACCAATAGGATAAAAAACAGCTTCTTTCTGAGAACCACTTCTCTTTAGAACTGATGCCGAACAGGATAAAAAACAGCTTCTTTCTGAGAACCACTTCTTTGTAGAACTGATGCCCAAGAGGATAAAAAACATTTTCTCTCTGTGAACCTCTTCTCTTTAGAACTGAGGTTCAATAGGATGTTAAAAAGTTTCTTTCTGAAAACCACTTCTCTTTAGAACTGAGGCTCAATAGGATAAAAAACAGCATATTTCTGAAAACCACTTCTCTTTGGAACTGATGCCCAATATGATAAAAAACAGCATATTTCTGACAACCACCTCTGTTTGGAACTGATGTCCAATAGGATAAAAAATGGCTTCTTTCTGAAAACCACTTCTCTTTAGAACTGAGGCTCAATAGGATAAAAAACAGTTTCTTTCTGAGAACCTCTTCTCTTTAGAACTGAGGCTCATTAGGTTAAAAAAACAGCTTCTTTCTGAAAACCACTTCTCTTTAGAACTGTTGCCCAATAGGAAAATCCAGACTCTTTCTGAGAACCACTTCTCTTTAGAACTGAGGCTCAATTCGATAAAAAACAGCTTCTCTCTGACAACCACTTCTCTTTAGAACTGAGGTTCAATAGGATGTTAAAAAGTTTCTTTCTCACAACCACTTCTCTTTAGAAGTGATGCCTAATAGGATAAAAACCAGCTTCTTTGTGAGAACCACTTCCCTTTAGAACTGAGGCTCAATAGGATAAAAAACAGCATATTTCTGAAAACCACTTCTCTTTGGAACTAATGCCCAATAGGATAAAAACAGCTTCTTTCTGAGAACCACTTCTCTTTAGAACTGAGGCTCAATAGTATAAAAAACAGCATATTTCTGACAACCACTTCTCTTTGGAACTGATGCCCAATAGGATAAAAAACGGCTTCTTTCTGAAAACCACTTCTCTTTAGAACTGAGACTCAATAGGATAAAAAACAGTTTCTTTCTGAGAACCTCTTCTCTTTAGAACTGAGGCTCAATAGGATAAAAAACAGCTTCTTTCTGAGAACCACCTCTTAAGAACTGATGCCAATAAGAAAAAAAAACAGCTTCTTTCTGAGAACCACTTCTCTTAAGAACTGACGCCCAATAAGATAAAAAAACAGCTTCTTTCTGAGAACCACTTCTCTTAAGAACTGACGCCCAATAAGATAAAAAAACTGCTTCTTTCTGAGAACCACTTCTCTTTAGAACTGATGCCCAATAGGATAAAAAACAGCTTCTTTCTGAGAACCAGTTTTCTTTAGAACTGAGACTCAATAGGATAAAAAACAGTTTCTTTCTGAGAACCTCTCCTCTTTAGAACTGAGGCTCAATAGGATAAAAAACAGCTTCTTTCTGAGAACCACCTCTTAAGAACTGATGCCAATAAGAAAAAAAAACAGCTTCTTTCTGAGAACCACTTCTCTTAAGAACTGACGCCCAATAAGATAAAAAAACAGCTTCTTTCTGAGAACCACTTCTGTTTAGAACTGATGCCCAATAAGATAAAAAACAGCTTCTTTCTGAGAACC
Source organism: Ascarosepion bandense (assembly GCA_037127315.1). NCBI lineage: Eukaryota > Metazoa > Mollusca > Cephalopoda > Sepiida > Sepiidae > Ascarosepion > Ascarosepion bandense. The sequence continues at coordinate 1,338,852 of JBBBDQ010001733.1, forward strand.
ACTTCTTAGTAGAACTGATGCCCAATAGGATAAAAACAGCATCTTACTGAAAACAACTTCCCTGTAGAATGAGGCTCAATAGGAAAACAAAAAACAGCTTCTTTCTGAGAACCAGTTTTCTTTAGAACTGATGACCAATAGGATAAAAAACAGCTTCTTTCTGAGAACCACTTCGCTTTAGAACTGATGACCAATAGGATAAAAAACAGCTTCTTTCTGAGAACCACTTCTCTTTAGAACTGATGCCGAACAGGATAAAAAACAGCTTCTTTCTGAGAACCACTTCTTTGTAGAACTGATGCCCAAGAGGATAAAAAACATTTTCTCTCTGTGAACCTCTTCTCTTTAGAACTGAGGTTCAATAGGATGTTAAAAAGTTTCTTTCTGAAAACCACTTCTCTTTAGAACTGAGGCTCAATAGGATAAAAAACAGCATATTTCTGAAAACCACTTCTCTTTGGAACTGATGCCCAATATGATAAAAAACAGCATATTTCTGACAACCACTTCTGTTTGGAACTGATGTCCAATAGGATAAAAAATGGCTTCTTTCTGAAAACCACTTCTCTTTAGAACTGAGGCTCAATAGGATAAAAAACAGTTTCTTTCTGAGAACCTCTTCTCTTTAGAACTGAGGCTCATTAGGTTAAAAAAACAGCTTCTTTCTGAAAACCACTTCTCTTTAGAACTGTTGCCCAATAGGAAAATCCAGACTCTTTCTGAGAACCACTTCTCTTTAGAACTGAGGCTCAATTCGATAAAAAACAGCTTCTTTCTGACAACCACTTCTCTTTAGAACTGAGGTTCAATAGGATGTTAAAAAGTTTCTTTCTCACAACCACTTCTCTTTAGAAGTGATGCCTAATAGGATAAAAACCAGCTTCTTTGTGAGAACCACTTCCCTTTAGAACTGAGGCTCAATAGGATAAAAAACAGCATATTTCTGAAAACCACTTCTCTTTGGAACTAATGCCCAATAGGATAAAAACAGCTTCTTTCTGAGAACCACTTCTCTTTAGAACTGAGGCTCAATAGGATAAAAAACAGAATATTTCTGACAACCACTTCTCTTTGGAACTGATGCCCAATAGGATAAAAAACGGCTTCTTTCTGAAAACCACATCTCTTTAGAACTGAGACTCAATAGGATAAAAAACAGTTTCTTTCTGAGAACCTCTTCTCTTTAGAACTGAGGCTCAATAGGATAAAAAACAGCTTCTTTCTGAGAACCACCTCTTAAGAACTGATGCCAATAAGAAAAAAAAACAGCTTCTTTCTGAGAACCACTTCTCTTAAGAACTGACGCCCAATAAGATAAAAAAACAGCTTCTTTCTGAGAACCACTTCTCTTAAGAACTGACGCCCAATAAGATAAAAAAACAGCTTCTTTCTGAGAACCACTTCTCTTTAGAACTGATGCCCAATAAGATAAAAAACAGCTTCTTTCTGAGAACCAGTTTTCTTTAGAACTGAGGCTCATTAGGATAAAAAACAGCTTCTTTCTGAGAACCACTTCTTAGTAGAACTGATGCCCAATAGGATAAAAACAGCATCTTACTGAAAACAACTTCCCTGTAGAATGAGGCTCAATAGGAAAACAAAAAACAGCTTCTTTCTGAGAACCAGTTTTCTTTAGAACTGAGGCTCAATAGGATAAAAAACAGCTTCTTTCTGAGAACCACTTCTCTTTAGAACTGATGCCCAATAGGATAAAAACAGCTTCTTTCTGAGAACCACATCTCTTTAGAACTGAGGCTCAATAGGTAAAAAACAGCTTCTTTCAGAAAACCACTTCTCTTTAGAACTGATGTCCAATACGATAAAAAACAGCTTCTTTCTGAGAACCACTTCTCTTTAAAACTGATGCCCAATAGGATAAAAACAGCTTCTTTCTGACAACCACATCTCTTTAGAACTGAGGCTCAATAGGATAAAAAACAGCTTCTTTCTGAAAACCACTTTTCTGTGGAACTGATGCCCAATACGATAACATTTTCTTTCTGAAAACCACTTCTCTTTAGAAGTGGTGCACAATAGGATAAAAAACCGCTTTTTTACTGAAAACCACATCTGTTTAGAATTGATGCCCAATAGGTTAAAAAACAGCTTCTTGCTGAAACCATTTCTCTGTAGAACTGAGGCTCAATAGGATAAAAACAGCTTCTTTCTGAGAACCACTTCTCTTTAGAACTGAGGCCCAATAGGATAAAAAGCAGCTTCTTTCCGAGAACCACTTCTCTTTAGAACTGATGTCAATAAGATAAAAAAACAGCTTCTTTCTGAGAACCAGTTTTCTTTAGAACTGAGGCCCAATAGGAAAAAAACAGCTTCTTTCTGAAAACCACTTCTCTGTAGAACTGAGGTTCAAGAGGATAAAAATCATTTTCTTTCTGAGAACTACTTCTCTTTAGAACTGATGCCCAATAGGATAAAGACCAGCTTCTTTCTGAGAACCACTTCTTTGTAGAACTGATGCCCAATAGGATAAAAAACAGCTTCTTCCTGAGAACTACTTCTCTTTAGAACTAATGCCCAATACCATAAAAAAACAGCTTCTTTCTGAGAACCACATCTCTTTAGAACTGAGGCTCATTAGGATAAAAAGCAGCTTCTTTCTGAGAACCTTTTCTCTTTAAAACTGAGGCTCAATAGGATAAAAACAGCTTATTTCTGAAAACCATTTCTCTTTAGAATTGATGCCTAATAGGATAAAAAACAGCTTCTTTCTGACAACTACTTCACTTTAGAACTGAGGCTCAATTGGATAAAAACGGCTTCTTTCTGCGAGCCACATCTCTTTAGAACTGATGCCCAATAGTATAAAAAACAGATTCTTTCTGAGAACCACTTCTCTTTAGAACTGATGCTCAATGGGATAAAAAAGCAGCTTCTTTCTGAGAACCACTTCTTTTTAGAACTGATGCCCAATTGGATAGAAAAACAGCTTCTTTCTGACAACCACTTCTCTTTAGAAGTGATGCCCAATAGGATAAAAAAATGTTTCTTACTGAAGACAACTTCCCTGTAGAACTTAGGCTCAATAGGATAAAAAACTGGTTCTTTCTGAGAACCAATTCACTTTAGAACTGATGCTCAAGAGGATAAAAAAACAGCTTCTTTCTGAGAACCACTTCTTTTTAGAACTGATGCCCAATAGGATAAAAACAGCTTCTTTTTGAAAACCACTTCTCTTTAGAACTGATGCCAATAAGATTAAAAATGGCTTCTTTCTGAGAACCACTTCTCTTTAAAACTGATGCCCAATAGGATGAAAAATAGCTTCTTTCTGAAAACCACTTCTCTTTAGAACTGATGCCCAATAAGATAAAAAACAGCTTCTTTCTGAAAACCACTTCTCTGTAGAACTGAGGCTCAATAGGATAAAAAACAGCTTCTTTCTGAGAACCACTTCTCTTTAGAACTGATGCCCAATATGATAAAAAACAGCTTCTTCCTGCCAACCATTTCTCTGTAGAACTGACTCTCAATAGGTTAAAAAAAAATAAATAGGAAATAAAATTTCAGAGTTTAGATAGAGATGCTAGAAGAGTAGTGTCAAAGTATAAAACTAATCCTAAACAGGAAACAAGCGATAAACCTCTACTCCTGGTTAGAAGATTGGGGAGGAGTTTTATGATAGGATAACCTATCTACTGCTACTGAGTGGAAATAAAGATAGAGAAATTAATAAAGAAACAATAAAGTAATTAATTAAAAGAGTAATTAATAGTAAAAATAATTTTAGAGTTTTTTTTCCTCATTACTTAATTTTAACTACTTATTTCGGTTTTAACATAGATTGTGTTGTCACTTATAAATGAAAAAAAGCAACTTTTGGTACGTTGACATCAATTAAGTTAAATTATCTATCAACTCACATTACCCTCCAAAGCCTATGGCCGTGTCTGAGTGGGTGAAGAATCAAACAGTGAGTGGAAAAGTGTATGGTTAGAGACTCATATCAATGGATGCCTGGTTACTAGAGCAGCTAGCTAATCCCTGATGCAGATACCTGTTCAGACACATTTGTGTTGGTTCAATGCCTATAGTGCCCATCTATGATTTATACTGCAACTGTGCTGAGCAGACCTTAGTTATAGTTTCTGGGAGAGAGCGCATTGTCTAGCACAATCAACAGTTTGAACAAGACCAGGACATTCAAATCCTCAGTCATAGAGACTAGTGACTTTATGCTAGCATCGATGGCTCCCAAATGGTCCTGTCTAGCCAATTTCACTCACAAGGCTTTGGTCAACCCATTGGTATGATTTTCAGGCACTTTCCAAAGGTGCCATATGCTGGGATCACTTCCTCTAGACTGATAACATCAAAAAATCATTTTCTTGACAAATCAATCAGGATGAAATTCGAACGCGCACACTATGGTCAGAAAGCAATCATTCCAACCACTCGGCCATGTGCTCATAAAATAAAGTATAGATTTACTCAATCGTACAAACTTAAGCCTTTTATGTGGCATATCCCTTCATGACATCAGAAGATGTGGAGAGTCATGATTACCTATCTTGTGTAGCACTTCAGTTCCATCGTTCATTCACACAAGCTTGTTTGTTTAGTGGTCTGCTGTCTTCCCCTGTCTTTCTTGCCCTCAATATGCCCCATGAGTTTTCTAAGCCTTTTCTTAGCTAGGAGAAAGAAAATTCCTCTTAAAAAAAAGCCTGTGATTGTAGATCATCAGACATGTGGCCCACCAATAGAAGAGATGGTGCTTTGGTAGAAAGGGTGTACCTTGCCGGGTAAAGACAGTTGACCATTTTAAACAATCCCCTTGTGCAGTTTAAGTAAAAACTTTGAATTTACTGAATGATCATTTATTGTTCTCAAAGAGAATCCAGGCATATATAATACTAGCAGTATAGCTCGGTGTTGCTCGGGTGTAATGAAAGCATTAAAACTAATCCATGGTCCTGGAGCTCAGACTCTTTGGATGTTGGCAAGAAAGACTAAAAAGCAATAGTTGTTTCCAGTTGAAGCGAGACCGTAGACTGAAAGAAAAATGAATGGATGTAAGTCAAATTTTGATTTCCTGGTATCGATATCAAATAAGTTTTTTTCGTTGTAAACTGAATTTTGAAGGCTAAATAAGTCCTCTGAGTAAATGGTATCTTGGCTGAGATTAAGAACTACAATTATACCTACTTAGAGCCAAACCTGAAGCAAAAACTAAAATAAAAGGGCTGAAAAAAATACAGATACAGTCAGATAAACAGACACACACACAAACATCTTGCCTTTTATATATATGTATTATCGATTTTCTGCACTATTGTAAGAACTACAACCTTAAAACTTCTGAATATCGTTTCTTATATCTTTGTCTATGAGTGTATCAAATTTGATTAAAATTGGACCACTCCTTCTATAACCCGATTTTTTCGATTTTCGATATTTATCGGGGGTACCTCAACACAAAACCTAGCTAAGAATACTCGCAGATGCTTATAGTACAACTGTATAAATTTTCAAGAAAATCGGTTCAGCTGTTTTGGAGTCTATAGGTAACAGACACACACACACAAAGTTATATTTATAAATAAGTTTAGATTTAGATTTAGATTATAGTCCTTACAAGTTCAATTTTGACAAAGACTTTTCTCAACTCCTTCCATGACAAATGTGACTATGCTAGTCTCAGCAATGTCTTACTATTCACTGGATTTGTTATTTATTAGGCACCAAACAAACAACATATTGCTCCATCTGTTGTCTTTCATCCTGGCAAAGATGTTTTACAATCTTGTCAAAACCAACCACTAACAACTGGCTTCCTGACATTTTTATTGAATAAAACTTTTTCTTTTTTCTAGGTTAATCATATGTACACAAGTTTTTCAAAAATACACATATTTTTCTGTTGAATCTCTTCCTTTTTGTTTATATGAAATTTGTTCCTAATTACTTGGTTCACCCTATATATATATATATTCATATATTTTCTATTTATATAATTCTACAGAATATCTTTATCCATGTTACATATGGAAATGTTTACAGCTAGCAATAAACAGACCTAGATAGATAGAGAAAGAGTGAGATGGGCAGAATTAGATAGATAGATAGATAGATAGATAGATAGATAGTGATACAAATATATAGATATGAACAGAGTGATGTAGATAGATAGGTACAAACAGAGTGAGATAGATAGATAGATAGATAGATAGATAGATAGATAGATAGATAGATAGATAGATAGATAGATAGATAGGAACAGAGTGATATAAATAGATAGATAGATAGATAGATAGATAGATAGGAACAGAGTGATATAAATAGATAGATAGATAGATAGATAGATAGATAGGAACAGAGTGATATAAATAGATAGATAGATGTAGATAGATAGAGATGAACAGAGTGAGAGATAGATAGATAGATAGATAGATAGATAGATAGATATGAACAGAGTGAGATAGATAGATAGATAGATAGATATGAACAGAGTGAGATAGATAGATAGATGGATAGATATGAACAGAGTGAGATAGATAGATAGATAGATATGAACAGAGTGAGATAGATAGATAGATAGATAGATATAAACAGAGTGAGATAGATAGATAGATAGATAGATAGATAGATAGATAGATATGAACAGAGTGAGATAGATAGATAGATAGATATGAACAGAGTGAGATAGATAGATAGATAGATATGAACAGAGTGAGATAGATAGATAGATAGATATGAACAGAGTGAGATAGATAGATAGATATGAACAGAGTGAGATAGATAGATAGATAGATAGATAGATAGATAGATATGAACAGAGTGAGATAGATAGATAGATAGATAGATAGATAGATATGAACAGAGTGAGATAGATAGATAGATAGATAGATAGATAGATAGATAGATAGATATGAACAGAGTGAGATAGATAGATAGATAGATAGATAGATAGATAGATATGAACAGAGTGAGATAGATAGATAGATAGATAGATAGATAGATAGATATGAACAGAGTGAGATAGATAGATAGATAGATAGATAGATAGATAGATATGAACAGAGTGAGATAGATAGATAGATAGATAGATAGATAGATAGATAGATAGATAGATAGATATGAACAGAGTGAGATAGATAGATAGATAGATAGATAGATATGAACAGAGTGAGATAGATAGATAGATAGATAGATAGATATGAACAGAGTGAGATAGATAGATAGATAGATAGATAGATATGAACAGAGTGAGATAGATAGATAGATAGATAGATAGATAGATATGAACAGAGTGAGATAGATAGATAGATAGATAGATAGATAGATAGATATGAACAGAGTGAGATAGATAGATAGATAGATAGATAGATAGATAGATAGATATGAACAGAGTGAGATAGATAGATAGATAGATAGATAGATAGATAGATATGAACAGAGAGATAGATAGATAGATAGATAGATAGATAGATAGATAGATATGAACAGAGTGAGATAGATAGATAGATAGATAGATAGATATGAACAGAGTGAGATAGATAGATAGATAGATAGATAGATATGAACAGAGTGAGATAGATAGATAGATATGAACAGAGTGAGATAGATAGATAGATAGATATGAACAGAGTGAGATAGATAGATAGATAGATATGAACAGAGTGAGATAGATAGATAGATATGAACAGAGTGAGATAGATAGATAGATAGATAGATATGAACAGAGTGAGATAGATAGATAGACAGATATGAACAGAGTGAGATAGATAGATAGATAGATAGATATGAACAGAGTGAGATAGATAGATAGATAGATATGAACAGAGTGAGATAGATAGATAGATAGATATGAACAGAGTGAGATAGATAGATAGATAGATAGATAGATAGATAGATAGATAGATATGAACAGAGTGAGAAAGATAGATAGATAGATAGATAGATAGATAGATAGATAGATATGAACAGAGTGAGATAGATAGATAGATAGATAGATATGAACAGAGTGAGATAGATAGATAGATAGATATGAACAGAGTGAGATAGATAGATAGATAGATATGAACAGAGTGAGATAGATAGATAGATAGATATGAACAGAGTGAGATAGATAGATAGATAGATATGAACAGAGTGAGATAGATAGCTAGATAGATAGACAGATATGAACAGAGTGAGATAGATAGATAGATAGATAGATATGAACAGAGTGAGATAGATAGATAGGTAGATAGATATGAACAGAGTGAGATAGATAGATAGATAGATAGATAGATAGATATGAACAGAGATAGATAGATAGATAGATATGAACAGAGATAGATAGATAGATATGAACAGAGATAGATAGATAGATAGATAGATAGATATGAACAGAGATAGATAGATAGATAGATAGATAGATAACTAGAGTGAGACAGACAGATAGATAGATAGATAGATAGATAGATAGATAGATAGATAGATAGATAGATAGATAGATATGAACAGAGTGAGATAGATAGATAGATATGAACAGAGGAGATAGATAGATAGATATGAACTGAGTGAGATAGATAGATAGATAGATAGATAGATAGATAGATAGATAGATAGATATGAACAGAGTGAGATAGATAGATAGATAGATAGATATGAACAGAGTGAGATAGATAGATAGATAGATATGAACAGAGT